>APFE031640555.1:291593-314093 GCA_000404065.3 Pinus taeda | reverse complement strand
AAGTTCTTCCCGATCATCTTCTTATAAAACACTAAAAAATTAGTGGAAATAGGCGTTAGACTATGAGAATATGACTTTCAGGTGTCAAAATTGCTTCCAAATAGGACATTTGTGGCATTCTTTTCCACGAGAAAAAATGCATCAAAAAAGAAAAAGAGGCAAGCCCCTAAGTAAAGGGGATGGCAGTTTCTTGACAGTTCAGAAGATGAAAAAGAAGAGCTCGAAGAAAATCATCCAAATTAAGAAGTACAAACTCAACCTGGTTGTCAATCAAACATTGGTGAAGGGGACAGGTCTAGATCAATGGATGCTTCCTAGAAGGTTATTGAATCAATAGATATCATAGTTCCAGAGTGGAATAAAGTGGAATTTCCCATAGAAAAGGATTTGGGAGGCATAAATAGATCTCATGTATCTGAGATCTCATACTCAAACAAAGATATCCCCCCACATATAGATAGAAATCAACTGGCGATTGTAATAGCTCCCAATCAAGCAATTTGGGAAAAGGTAGAGAAAAGGAAAGGAAAAAAAGGGGAAGCTAAGTGATTTTTATCGCACTTACCCCTATAAAATTGATTTAATTTTTTATATAGTATCTTATTCATGTTTTGCATCAATTGCAAGGGTTATATGATCAAATTCTTCTGAGAATTTGTGGAATGTAATTTTGCTCCTTTTTTAGGTTGAATAAAATTGTGATTTTTTCTTTAAAACACACACACACACACTCCTAAGGCTCAACCTAACCAAAACAAGGAAGTAACTAAATAGTGTCCATTTGAATATAGATTATTATAAAGTGAAGAGGACACTAGCATAAGAAAAACTTCCATATAGATCCATAGTGTGAAAAAAACTTTGCCCACCCTTGCCTCATTACAATAATGCCTCGAACAACCGAGTTTTCAAAATAAGCTAAGAATATTTGAAAATATTTCATTTGTGGACTCCAATATATCCAAACCCCATCTATCCACTCAAATAGATCTATTGAATACCCTTCACACTACTCTAATTTCTCCGCAATCAATGGATTAACTGTACACTTATGAAGAGTACACTAGTTTGTTTGCACATAAAACTAGAACTCACAAACAAAAATGGTCTCTTATTTCAACACTACAACCAATAACTTTAGTATTTTTTCCCAACTTAGTCCCCCAACATACACTAGCTAATCCTCCATAATAATGATCATCCACTCCATAAGGTAATTATATACCATAAATAGGTTTCGAGGAAAATTAAGGATTGGGTTATTTTGTACAAGTCACACAATAGAGGCTCACTAACATAATCCTAGGCCCTTTGGGCCTCAAACCCTAACCAAGCATTAGGAGTAAATATTTCCCAAATAAATCATTATTCACCACCTTTTTTACCTCACTTTTCCCTAATATTTCTAATATAGGTTATCTAAACTAAATTAGAGTCCTTCCCTCCCTAAGGATGATTCTACACTGATTCTTATAATTATGCATTGTTCCCAACATCTGACCTAACTTAGTGTTCAATACCAAGGGGTATTTCCTTGCAACATTACTCAAATGCATTTAAATAACATTATTGGTTCCATAAATTGTGTGTGCATGGTAATCAAACAAAAATTGCCATATATCTCTAATGAACACAATGATTGAAGAATGACCTTAATATTTCAAGCCTAAAGATGCCCCAAAAGATTATATAGAAATTATAGCATATCCTAATATAATCATCATGGTAAATAAGAAGTGATGATATACTGTAACTTAAGGATGAATATCAATGTTCATTAACAAATAGCAAGAAAAACAAGTAGGTTTGGGGGATAGCACAAAAGATAACCATATTTTTTCATTATTTGATAGTTAAATATAACAAGCAATTTTAATAAATTCTTTTTTATGCATAAACATAGAGGTGAAATAAAAAGGAAGATTAATGCTTGCCTTTATTGGTTATTTATATGCTTTTAACATCAATTCTAAAAATCTTGCTAAGTCAAAATGTTGAATGTATTAATGTTGAATTTGTCATTTTCTTATTATGAAGTTACTTTAACTATTAGGGTTTATTATCATTTCCTATGGATGACAAGTCTCAATCATTGATTAGTAATCCTTTCCTTTTCAAGAGAATAGGAATAATATTTTTCTTTTTTCTTTTTTAATTTTTATGATTTTCTCCATCCTCACCATCTCCAAGGGGATCATTGGTTGTTTCCTTGTTCCTACCTTTTCATGAAGTAGAAATAAAGGTTTTAGTAGAAGATGAAACATTTCTTGAGGAATTGGTTACGATCGCTACTTTAGAACTAAATTAAGGCTTACTCTACAATTTCTCTTGTGATTACACATAACAATATTTTTTTTATCTTTCATTTTCCTCAAGAATCACTTTCCACTTCTCTTTGCTTCTTGTATGAATATTAAAATTTACCATTGTATATGTATCTCAAGGAAGCTTCAATATTTTCACTTCATAACTAAGCATGGAGTTTTTGGTCACTATATTGTCGGTAGTTACCTTTTCAACATCAACATCCTCATTATCTCTTCCTTCCTCCTTAAGTACCACAAATTGTAGGGAATAATTGGTATAGCCAAAAGATATCAAATGTGCCTTAAACCTATGTTCAAGATTATATCCGGGAATGGATTTACTCTCCCTTAGGTTAAAGTGTTGTATGGATTAATGCACGGGCGGATGGAAAGAAAGCCCTCTGATGTTTCTCGGAACCTAAGGAAGATGGATCAAGGGATTTGCAATTGTTCAAGCAAGATATATTCAAATATAGCAATGTTAGCTAAGAATTGACAAAGTAATGGTGAGGACTTACATCCTTATCCTTTGTACAAATCTGCTAGAGAGATCAGTGTGGCAGAGAAGGAAACTTCATCCAACTTTAAGAGCTAGACCTACACACAGAGCAGACAACAAGTGACCTTCACAACATATATAGACTTGAACAATTCAGGATATTAACGCATAGCAGCATGTAGGAATTGAATGCATCAACAGTAAAGCATTAGTGTAAATCATTATATCATCACACATAAAATGTAAACATTAGAGCCACAACATAGACGAAAAACATGCTCCTAAATGACAAAAACTAGGTTGATTCATACCTCCAAAGTGTTATAAATAGGTGTTTTGGTCCTCATTTGCACTAGGTTAAGTTGGTGAGAGCACTTGGAGGAGGGAAAGGAGCATACCTTCCATGATTGATTGTGAAAAATCTAGGAAACCATTCGACTTCTCATCAGTTCTAGGTAAGAGCATTGATCTTGGGCTAGCATTTGATTACTCAATTTTTTATTTTCATTAATTATTTTAAGTTTTTAGGCTTGCCCAAGATGGCTTGGTTGGGTAACGCAATCACCTAGGCCAATAGAGCATGTTAACATGTTTTTCCCAAGCAGGAAGGTCACATTAGCATGCCCTATGGGGTAAAAGGAGGTCGCGTTAACCATCCAAGTGCAAGGAGAAAACAAATTTTCCTATTTGCAGGGTTATGCAACCACCAAAAAATAATTAAGGGTTCCATGATGCCAGAATTAGGGGATAAAAATGAGCCTTTGGAGAGAAATTTCCCATGACCGAGAGAAATTACAAATGTTAAATGATCCAGCATGCTTGTCTGCTCTTAGATGATGTGGTTTTCTCAAGTATGATAGACTTGATCTAATGAAGACCCAAGAGGATATCTTTGATTAGATAATTCAACAGTGGGATGAACATCAAGGGGTGTTTAGGATTGGGGACTACGAGCTCTCAATTGAGCAAGATGACATGTATTTCCTCATTAGGGTTCAAAAATTGCAGCAAGAAATTCTCAATTTGATTTTTCCTTGATTAAATTGAGAAATATTGAATTTCCACATCACTAGAAAACTTGGATGTTGTTAACTTGTGTGACATGGCTTATGTCACCCAGTTTACTCAGTAAATTTGAGTTGGAGGAGCTAGAGTTCAATTTTTCATGTGTGATCGCTAATTTGTAGCAAACAAGGTCAGTTATCTCAGGTTGTTTTCAATTAAACTAGTTCCAACTTTCGGAGGAACTAGTGGAAGGTCAGTTAAGCAGTGGGACTTCAGTGAAACTTAGTGATCATCCAGTTAACTTAATAATAAGCCCAAAATAGCTAGTGCATTCAAAGAATTCGAGTTACCCGTTTGAGGTGGAGATTCCAAGGCAATGTAACATCAGTTGTAGACTAGTCTTGAGAGTACAGGTGTTGCATGCAATCAGATGATCAACCTAAAGTAATTGCACAATTAAAGTGAGGGAATTTCCTAAATAATAAGGGTTAATTCCTCAAGGAACATTACAATGCAATAGGATATCAAGCTGAGGCAAAATTTGACTAATTCTAGGTCAAAGGCCTTCATTGAGTAGAGAGATAGGTTGTGCACTTGCAAGGTGAGCTCAGTTGAGCAAAGCAATTGTAATACATCTCTATTCATTTGATTAATGCAAGAGGCATTGGGGTTTTTATTAGATTTCTTTGCCGAGATAAAAATACTTGTTGCATGTGTGTTATTTCTTCTTTCACGTCTAAAATTTTGGTTCTAAATTGTGAATTAATTTCTACAAAGTAGTAGTGTAGATCTGTGCCTTTTGATTTTGATTAAAACTTCACGAGTAGTTGAAAATCTACAGCCTAATTTATACAAATAGCTTATCATGTAGATGTGAACAAGAAAATTTTGCAGGAGGTAGAGTAGATTCGAGAACCACGATGGATTTGATTATCAACCAGTGCATACCAAGTAGTTTTCTAGTCAGCAACAAAATTCCAATGGAATGGGTGGCGGAAATACCATTGAGGTTTATACTATGGATGATAGTTTGACTGGAAGGGGCTAAGAGAAAAATGTGGCTACTAAAGCCCAATTGTTATTGGCCTTATACTTCCTGCAACCACATGTGTTTAACTAGTGTGAGAGTGTTCTTCATTGAATGAACGCAGAGTTGACAGCTTGCAATAATCAAGCCCAAAGAGAATTTGGGTATGGTACACTAATTGTCTCCTTTATGCTAGAGAGGGTGCATGTTCTAAGGCCAAGGGTGAGTTTGGACATAGCAGGTCTAAGGGAGCCCAGGCAAGATAGGTGGGTAGTCTTAGTACCTCAAACAGGAGGTGGACCTGTCAAACACTATTTTGATGATGACTTCTTTGAATAGATACAATGCCAAATTCCCATTATTGAGAACTTCACATATGTTGGGATGAACTATTTAGGGGATCCGGACTTGATTTTTCCACCCAGTACAAAGTGGGGGCCAATAGGTAAGAAGACGAATCAGTGACAAAAGCATTTTTTTTTCTTTTGAATTTTATGCAATTTTTTTGTTCAGGGTGAAAATAATTTGACATGAGACTTGTCATGACATGTATGTGGCACATGTTCCTTCTACAAGTATACCTCGGCATGCGAGGTGAAATGATAAGCTACCTAGGTTTGGGGTGGCAACAAGGGCCATGGCAAACTGCAAAGAGGGCGATGACATGCAGAGTCTTTATGAGGTTGTTAGGAACCTTGAAGGTCTTAACATCGGTGTGTCAACTCTTCCCATGAGAGAGATACCTATCCATTTCCAACAGCACACAGTCAGTGTACAGAATATACTTTTGGTGCCTCTTAGGAGGTTGGGTAGGGATGTGATTCATTACCATAAGCAGCAGGTTGAGTAGGAGTAGATGATAAATGATAGCCATAGGGTGTCAGAGCGAGGCTCAATGAAGCCATTTTGTATAAAACACCCAAGCATTGGGAATTTTTTGGATGTAAAAAACTAGAAAATAGCATGTATATATATATATATATAGAGAGAGAGAGAGAGGAAATTTTTGGTGTATTTGATGTTTCTTATGTAAATTTTGTAATGAAAATGTACATACATGCATGCAACTAAAAAGAATGTGAAATATGCCAATATAATACATACTTTTCTAATGATCGTCTAATGCATTAGATTCTCTTGAAATGTGTTCATAAGTAAGACACTCAAAATGACATTCAAAAATCCTAGCTCTTAAAAATGATGCAATAAAATCAGATTACGAATGTGATAATGATTGTTCAAATGCATAACAACTAGCTGGGAGTCTAATCTTCCCACTAAATTTTAGATGTCGAGAGATATAGCCGTTGTAAGGAGTTTGATGATGGACATACACTCAACAATATTATTGGTAGCATGACCAAGGAAGACCCCTCCAGAACTAAGTAACACTGACCCAGGTGTATAAATAACCCAAGTAGTTGATGCAATGTGTCATGTGTGATGATTGGAACCACCCGCATATACGATTTATGGAAAGAGTGAAGTGGAAATATGTGCAAAATAATACACATTCATCAGACAAATAAAAAACTATAGCCAAAAGAAACCAAACACACCAAAAAGAAAAAAAACTTATATACATAAAATTACAAAGCATATGCCTAGTGCAACACTAGGAAAAATACTTTTTGAGATAGATCCAATTGCGGGCTCAGCGAATAGGATTCCATCGTAGTCCTAAAGTTCATAGGATCCTTTGGAAAAAACTTTAGTGGAAATATAGGGACCAATCCACAGTGGTCGAAGTGTTCCTACCCCCAAGAGGTAGTGCTATTGATCATAAACTAAAATGAGATCGCCCTGTTGGTAAGAATGAGGCTTGAAGTGTCTGTCATATTGAAATTTGACTCGGATTTTGTGTGCTTCGAGAGTTAGAGCATCATCTCAACAAGTCTCATCCAAGTCATGTAGTGATAGAAAGCACTCCTCTTCGAAAGTAATATTGGGTAGGAGTTCAACAGCAAGTTTGAGTGATGGAATCTGACACTCGATTGGAAGGACTAATTCCATACCGTAAATAAGTTGGAATGGTGTAAATCATGTAGATGTCTTGACTAACACATGATATTCCCAAAATGTAGAGTATATCATTCTATGCCAAATGGTTTTTTGATTACCTACGATCTTACGAATCATGGTCTTGAGGATGTCATTAACGAATTCAAACTAGCCATTAGCCTATGGGTAGTAGGAAGATGAGTGATCTCGACGAAAACCTAGAATATAATTTAAGTCAGACATCATGTGAATCTGGAGGTGAGAACCATGGTCTATAATGACTGTGTGGGGCACACCAAATTTGTAGATAACCTGATTGAATAGGGAATAATACGAAAATTTCACCATCATCCTTATATCTAGGAATGGCTTCATCCCATTTTGTGAAGTAGTTGACAAAAACAACAATGAAATCATGACCATTAGCTGAAGTGGGATTACAAGTGACAAAATATATTCCATATTTAGAGAAAGGTATGACAGAAAATACCAAGTGAAGGGGGGTAGGGGATTATTGTAGTGGCTACAACCACCCTCCAAAATTTTGGCCTACACCAATTTCGGAGCCTCCCTTGAGAGTTTCACTTGATGAATGCACACACTCAGGTTCACTCCGTGAGCTCGTGTGAGTCTTTGCATCTTCCTTGCTTGTTCATATCATTCAATTTTTTGCACACCTGTGTCTTAGTCATGCTTGCGACCATGTTCTGGTTATGCTCAAAGTCTTCACTTCATATGTGCTTGTTGTGTTCGCTATGAAAGCATCTATCACACACACAAATGGGGTCACATTCATTGTCACGCAAGCATCATCTCAATCAATGAACGGTTAATCATGAGTGTCACTCTTTTCACTTGCATCGTCAGTCAGTCATGTTGAACATGTGTGTCTGGATGGTTTGAGTTGTTTCATCATCGAGTCATGTGCGTGTGTGTTTATATGATCACCTATGCATCTTTCAATCGTTCACACACTTAGTCATTTTTCTGAAGTTCTCATGACCAGACTCCCCTCTAATAGCCAGACCATCACCCTGCCATCGACTCGATCGATTGTCAACAAAAACAGCACAAAATCACCAAGCTAGCATTTTCAAGTTGTGATGCCCGCAAGCAATTCAATCAACTCTCATGCTGGCCACCGCACAAACGGACCCAACAGTCACCCCAGGGCTGACTCTCCTAAAAAATTGTGCAAATTCCACTAACATTACTAACTCAACTGACTGAGGAAATTGTGTAGATAGGCCAGACAGACACCAAGTTTCGTCCATGTCTCCCTCAAAAAATTGCGTAGTTTTCCTAATCAGTCATCCCGATAGTCGACTGACTGCTCATCTCAGAAATTACGCAGTTTTCATGAGCAGGCCTTTTGTTGCCCAGTAGTCCGCTCAACTCAAAAATTTCCTAGAGATGATCAGTAGGCCAGCCTCCCAGTCTCAGTGCAGTTTCCCCTGCCAGCAGCTCCTAGCAGTAGACTGTTAGTTCCCTCAAGGAATTACGTAGTTTCTGCTACCAGTGACCAGGCAGCCAACTGCCAGTTCCCTCTGGGAATTGTGCAGTTTTGGCTGCCAATCTCCTAGGCAGTTCCTCCCAAAAATTGTGTAATCCCTTCTTGCTGACCCTCCTTATAGCCCATTCTCTTCCTCCATAAAATTGTGCAAATTTGGCCTTCCAGCCCCTGTTGCCCACTCATTCCAGAAGCTGTGCATATCCTACCTACCTTGCCTTCCTATAGCCCAGACTGTCCCTCCCAAAATTTGCACAATTTTTCCTTCCAACCGAGCTAGACCTTGCAGATAGTCACTATCGACTTGGATTTCCCATCTCCATCACTCAGTGACTATTGCGCAGTTTTCATCAGCAGTGCCCGGAGCCATCATCCCGCTTCAAAACCTTGCTGCCTCTCCCAGTCACCTGCATCTGAAATGATCATGCATTATAGTAGACTAGGAGGATTTGGATTTGATGTCTTCTCTTCATTAGTGACTAAAGGTACATGTACACCAACAAACATGGCAAGTTGACAAATGGGATGAACAAAGGGAGCACATGCAAAAGGACAGGTTCATCAACGGATGAATGAATGATGCATGTGAAGAGATGTGCTCACCAACGAATGAACAGACGAACATGCACCTTCACAAATAGATGAGCCTGTCAAGCCTTCCAACATGCAAGTAAGGAGCAACATTCCAAAGCTTCATCAAGCAAACCAAAGACCATCGAAGACTCCGCGCACTTCGCCATGTGGAGGCGAAGTTGTGATACACCATGAAGACATCCATCACTTAGCAGCACTATAGCTCGACATGCATTCTAGAAGCAGCACAAATGTACTAGCATTGTCATGTCGAGTCATGTCATAATTCATGTTGCCCACATCTCTACTATGGGCTATGTTTTCAATCAATGTGATGTAATGTGGAAGTCCAAGAGACCCACTTGTTGAACAAAGAGTCGTGTAAGTCAAAAATTCATGGAAGTTAAATGGTCATGAGAGTAGTCGAACAGCCAGAAGGGTCAGTTTCACCCTTTATAAATATCCCCTCATTTGTTCATGTAAAAGACTTTTCACCTCAACTCCTACCACATAGCCAAGAGAGTCTGTAATCTTTTCTTTGAGGAGTAAGTAGTGGCTCCAATGCCCTGCACTCGGGATTAGTGATGTATGGTGTAATGATGTGTCTTGGAACTTTCGCTTAATTCATAAGCCTGCTAATAGGCTAGCACTTTTTCACACATGTATTGTAATTGTTGTAAGACTAATCTTTAACACTTGTGATGCATGTTGCTTTAACCTATATTCTACATCCGAACTATTTCACTTGTTGTAGTACATAATCTATTAATGGAATGTGTTGTATATGTTGTTAACGTTGTCTTGCCTATGCAGACTACTCTCCCAGACACCAGACAGACCTTTCACATAAAACTTGATGTAACAACTATTGCACTCGTTCAAACTCATCCATTGAGTGATGTACGTGTTATCTTACCTTATGTGTTGTGACTACCGCATCCGTGTGGCCTGCTCCTATTAGCCCTGTCATGTAGCGCTGACTTTCTAATGTCAGAGAAAAGCTTGGTCTATTTGGTGGTGTCTTCAAAGGGACCCCACGTGGGTCATTTTCCCTTCTCCTCCTACCCCGCTTACTCTCCACCACCTCTGTTTCCCTATTTGCCTCCTAAACATGACCAAGTAACCCCCTTTGACCTTAGCCTCAAGCACAAAACCCCAAACAAACCATAAAACCCTACCATATGTCTTCGCGCATTCGTAACTCACCACGCCGCATCCCCACCATTGATCACCCCTACCAATCCAATGGCTCCCATCGCACCTGATAAAGGTGACCCGCTCTAGCACTCTCCACCATTAAATCACCTCCATAGATATCTGATGGTCTTCGCATTCATCGAACTGGCAACTTGACCGAGTGATAGTGCGTGATGAGAGTGGTTTTTCTCTCTCATCCACCACTACGTGTCGATCATTGAGTGGAATCGCATGACCCTAGGCATTTACCACTTAGTGCTCGAAAGTGGCGTGATGAAAACCATTACTGCCCGACCAAACCACCCTCACCCATTAAATGCATGTGCAACTCCATCGCTCGATGATTGTTCGACCTATCTACCAAAGATCCAACGACCCTAATACACCCCGCTCCCATCTCGACCAATAGCCTCTGCCAAGCCATCTTCGCCATTCATTTCCCCGATCTAACGGTCATTCTCCTCGGTCACCCAAATCATCCGTATACCCATGCACTCCACATCCTCTGACCATTATGTTGCCCAAAGAAGGAGATGACCAGCTCTACTAGCATCTGTTATAGTAATATCCCCAACAACCATATTAAACAGAAAGCATGACCAAAGGAGAAAAGGACATAGCATGATTCTGTAACTGAATTTAACAGTCATGGACTCCACTGGTTTGAGCACTCCAACTGCCTAAAGAAAAGCACAGCAGTTGTGTGGATCAGATTTACACAGTGAAGCAAGCAACTTCGTTTAGAGACTCCATCAAGTAGTTAAATGTAGTTGGTGGTCAATTAAGACCCCTCCATACCTAAACATTCAAGTGCCACTGTAATGTAAGCTTATAAATACCCGTAAGAAAGATGTAATCAGGGTTGGCATTTGATGTAAGGTTCAAATTCTGGAGACTGTAGACATTTTGTCACTTTCAGCGTCTCATCTTCATTTTCAGTAAATACAAGCTTCTTTTGTTGTTAACTGCTCACTGTCCATTTTCCTCTGTTCTAAGCTTGTGCTTGATATGCTGTGTTGTTGATATCTAGATGTTTAGCACTAGATAATTGTCATCTTATCTCTATGTTAGAATCTTAAATGCATCACTGAATAGATTGCTCAAGTTTCTTTCTATCTAATGCAGGAGAGCTGTCATCCTGTCTTTGCATTAATAGATTAAATTTGCAGGTTTTTGTACTAGTTGCAGCTAGCCATCACTTGGTCTTATGCATCTGCTGGTGTGGTTAGTATTCTCCCTACTCACCTAATATCTAAACTGTGAGCATTGGTGGTCTAAATCTTTGTAGTCTGAGGTGTTCATGCATGTCTGGAGTGAGACAGAGTAGAAGTGGTTATCTGGCATGAGCCAAACCATCATTCCTTCCATTAAACCTTGCAACAATAGTTGAATTTATATGTTACCAGACATCTCCGAGCTACAACCTTGGAGAGTTTCTTGGAATCCTAACATAATTGGCATCGTTTCTAGGGAGAGGAGATTTAAGCTCATCTTCCCTGGGAGAATGACACAGATCCAGCTTTGATGATAGAAAAAGTCTGGACACATTTTTGGTTGTAATCATTTATCTGGCGACTCTACTGGAGGACTAACCTTTTGGCATCTCCACATCATAGTCCTGGTTTAGTTTGTGAGACATACTCAGAGAAATCCTTAGAAATCACCAGCTGACCCAATACCTAACCCTGAGAATATTGTCAAGCAAAGAAAGACATCACGAAAAGGAGCATCAGGATTAGGTAAGCCTAAACAATCTTGTATCTCTACAAGAAAGGTTGGTAACTAAGTATGCACAGGTTGAAAATATAGAGCCTAGCACTATCAGTAAAGAAATACTCATAGAGATTCATAAAGCTCCTTGTTCAATAAGTTCCCCTTTGGATCTCAGTCCAAAGGAATCCTCCCTTCCAGTCCATCAGTTTCCTTCAGCCCTATCATTCATTTCTCAACTCCCTACCTTCCAAACTACCAGTACGCTCCCATCCACCCTAGTCATGGCAGGCCCACAAGCACCCACCAAGATGAAAAGAATCATAGCTGCTAGATATGGACCCCTGGTCCTGCCTATTCCTTTGAATGCCATGCCTATAAGAGAATATCATAAATACATGCCTATGTTCACTGGTACAGAGGGAGTAATAGCTGAAGAAAACCTTGAATCTTTTTATAGTTATGCTGATAACCTAGATATCAGTGAAGATGATGTGTGGATGAGAGTGTTTGTCCAAAGCCTTGATGGAGAGGCTAGAAAGTGGTTCAGAGAGCTGACCCCTAGGTCTATAGTAGACATTGAAGCATTAGATGATGTGTTTTTAAAACATTGGGGAGATAAGAAAGACTTGTTGTACTACCATACTGAGTTTGGAAACCTGAAAAGGTAAAATGGGGAGTCATTGTCTGACTTTAATAAAAGATTCAATCGTGTGTATAGCAAGATACCAGCTGAAGTGAAGCCTACCCCCACCTCTACCAAACTCACCTATGCCAATGCCTTTGACTCTAATTTTTGCCAGCTATTAAGAGAAAGAAGATGTGCTTCTCTAGCTGAAATGCAAGATGCAGCCTTGGAGGTGGAATCCAATATCATGGCTGTAAAGAAACTCAAAGGACATACTAATAGAAGAAGGCGGAGAAGTGAGTCTTCATCTTCTTCTTCATCTTCAGAACCCAAAATAGACAAAATGACTAAAATGATAAGAGTCATTGGCTGTTGAAATATCCAAACTAAAGCTTGAGCAGAGTCCTAGGAAAGCAAGGCTTCCTAATACATTTGATCCTAGAAATCCAAATCCATACAGAAGAGCAAATGAACAATTGTAGATCATTCAGAGGGGAAAATAGGCCAGTGAAGAACAAAGGGTTAAGACTCCTTTCCAGAACATAGTCATGGAGGAGGAGCAGTTTGATGAAGAGGATGAGATTCACTGCATGGAAGACAAGTGCAGTGCTGCCTTTTTGACATCAGTTGCCTACGAGGAGTCATTACTTAGGGACCAGACCAGTCAAGAGTGGGACAGAGAAGCTGTTCTATAGACTGAAGACTAGCAAAAATATAACTTGAGGTCAAGAACGATTAATCCTGATCAAAGGACTGCAGTCCCCTCAGAGCAGCAGGTCAGCAAGCAGAAGCGGCCGACAGCTGATCCTATCATCCTGAAAGCACCAACTCAAGAGGTAAGGGGCCCTGACAAGTCTCCTTCCCCTTTCACTTTTGAATTAGAAGTACAAAAGTTAAAAATATCTATACCTCTGATAGAACTTGTAAAGAGTGAGGTCTTTAAGAAGCCCATTGTTGATACCCTTGAGCTGAAAGCTACATAAGCAACCAATGACTATGTGAATTTACAAGATGATAAACCTGCAGTTGTGCTTAGCCCAATGACTAAACTTGTTGATGACAATTCCCCATCATTTTATGTCTCCTTGACCATTCATGACAAAATCCTCCACAACTCTCTGTTGGACACAGGTGCCAACCATAATCTGATGCCCAAAGCTATCATGGATTATTTGGGCCTTGATATTACCAGACCTTATCATGACTTGTTCTCCTTTGATTCGAGGAAGATGAAATGTCTGGGGTTAATCAAAGACTTGGCTATCACCCTAACTCAGCTGCCCATGAAAAGCATGATGATGGATATTGTGGTAGAAGATGTCTAAGTTCGGTATACTATTTTCCAAAGGGTGGATTAAGAGGTTGGGTGGGACATTGCAAAATGACTTGTCTTATGCCATTGTCCCAATTTTTGGAGGAGAAAGTAGAAGACTATACAGGGAAGCCCAACTGGCCTAAATCATCAATGGTGAGAAGAATACCACTAATCATCCCATTTACATTGTGGACATTGATTTTGGAGCATGTATTCTCCAAATTGAAGAATCCCATACGGCCTTGGTGTAGCTCAAGAAACCAATATGCCAATCCATGTAAGAGGAAGGGACATAGACTTGGGATATGTTCTTTGATGGAGCCTATTCAAAGGAAACTGTAGGATCAGGAGTGGTGTTGGTGTATCCAAAATAATAAAGCACACATTTGTCTTTTAAACTAGCTTTTCAGGTCACCAACAATATATCAGAGTATGAGGCTCTGATATTGGGCTTAAACGTTGTCAAGGACATAGGAATCAGAGACATAAATGTGTTTGGAGATGTTGATCTCATCATTCAATAAGTGAACAAAACATTCCAATCAAGGCACTCAAGGCTGAAAGCATACAGAGATGAGGTATGGAGACTCAAAGAATCTTTTGATAGCTTTTGTATCTCATATATTCCTAGAGTAAAAAATCAGCTTGTTGATTCCCTTGTTGTGTCTGCTATCATGTTCATCCCTCCCATGCCCCCTAGATTGTCTTATCAAGTCCAGGTAAAATATAGACCATCCTTGCCTAATAATGTCCAGCACTGGTAAGTCTTTGAGGATGATGATGAAGTAAATAGGTTTCTGCAAGTCATTGATGAATTCTCTGAAATGCAAATTTATTAAGAGAATGAAAGCTTGGAGGAATGTCCCCAGCCCCAGCTAAGGAACAGAATTGGACAAGACAGCATTTACTCAGTTGCCTAGCAATGATATACCTAAAGGGCTAGTGCCTCTAGAGAAGTTGTTTGAACATAATGATGTGCCTCATAAGATTTCTCAAAAAGAAAATCAATCTGCAGTCCATAGGCATAACATAGGGAGTCCAGATCATCCAAAGTATATAAACCTCTCCGCCCATTTGTCTGTTGCCCAAAGTTCTAAGTATTGCACCTTAATGAAGCAATTTGTTGATGTCTTTGCCTAGGAATACAGTGACCTTAAAACTTATGACAAAAATATCATCCAGCATAAGATCCTGTTGGAGAAAGATACCATTCCTTTCAAACAGAAGCTGAGAACCATAAATCCTTTGCTCCTCCCTCTGATTGAAAAAGAAATCAAGAAGTTGTTGGCTCTCAAAATCATAGTTCCTCTAAGGTATTCAAAGTGGGTAGTCAATTTGGTAGTGGCGAGGAAGAAAAGTGGAGAAAGCAGGCTATGTGTTGATTTTAGGAACCTAAACAAATGCTCTAAGAAGGACAACTATCCCCTGCCAAAGATGGAACATTTGCTATAGAAAGTCTCTGGAGCCAAAGTTATGTCTTTCTTGGATGGATTTTCAGGGTATAACCAAGTTGTTGTACATCCAGATGACTAAGAAAAGACTACTTTCACCACTCCTTGGGGCACTTTTATGTACTCTAAGATGCCCTTTGGGCTGATGAATGTTGGGGCTACCTTTCAGAGAGCCATGGATATAGCATTTGTAGGAGAGAAGGATAAGTTTGTCCTTGTCTACCTGGATGATATAACAGTATACTCCAGCAGCCATCAAGATCATTTGCAACATTTGAAGAAAGTGTTTCTAAAGTGCAGAAGGTTTGGGATATCAGTCAATCCTAAGAAGTCACAATTTGCTTTAGAAGAGGGCAAGCTTCTAGGACACATTGTTTCTACTGCAGGTGTCAAGATTGACCCAGAGAGAGTGAAAGTGATACAGACCTTGTCTGTCCCAAGATCAAAAAAGGACATCTAATCCTTTCTGGAAAAAATAAATTTTGTAAGGAGGTTTATTCCTATTTTTTTAGAATTGGTAAAACAAATCACCTCAATGCTGAAAAAGGGATTAGAGATCAAATGGATTGATGCAGCAAGAAGATCTTTTGAAGACATCAAAAGAGTTATTATGGAAGCTCCCACTTTAATCAGCCTAGACTATAGCAAGGAGTTCCATATATTCTCCTTTGCTTCCGGTGACACCCTTGCAGCAGTCTTATTGTAGAAAGATGATGGAGATTCAGAGCATCCAGTGTCATTTTTCAGCAAAACCTTAAGGGATGTTGAACTAAGGTATGATATTATTGAAAAATAGGCTTATGCTCTTATCAAATCTTTAAAATCTTTTCGAATCTACATTTTTCACTCCAAGGTAATTACATATGTGCCCTCTACTTCATTAAGGGATGTCCTAATGTAGCCAGATGTTGATGGAAGAAGGGATAAATGGATTGCAAATCTTATTGAATTCAACATAGAATTGAAGCCCACCAAGATTGTCAAGGGCCAGGTCCTTTCTCAGTTGATGGCTGAAGAAAATTGCAGAATGCTTGACATAAACTGCATGGGTACAAATTCAGAGGATGGACAAACAGAAGAAGCAACAATAGGACAAGGACATGACTGGTTGTTGGCTGAAAATCTAGCTTCTTGTGAGTTGTATTCTAGAATATCTCAATTTTTGCTTAAGTTAGAAATCCCCCCAGGCCTTAGTTCAAGCCAAGTTAGGACTATTAAGCTCAGAGCAGCCAGGTTTTGTATTCATGAAAACTTGCTTTATTGGAGGGATCCATCTCAAATCCTTTTAAGATGTCTGGACAAGGAACAATCTGTGGAGTTTATCCATCAGTTTTATTCCAGCATCTATGGAGGACATCACTATTAGAAAACCACAACCCGCAAGATCCTCAGAGCTGGGTATTTTGGCCCACTCTATTTTCTGATTTCTTTTCATTTGTAAGATCCTGTGACAAATGCCAGCGGTTTGAAGGAAAACAACAGTTGAAGTCCTTAACCTTGAAGCCAATACATGCCAGTGGCCCTTTCTAGCAGTGGGGCTTAGATTTCATAAGGGAAATTAATCCACATTCTAGTGGCCAGCATATATAGATATTAGTAGCCACTGAATACTTCACTAAATGTACTAAAGACATCCCTACTAGGAAAGCTGATCACCATGTTGTCATGAAGTTCTTGACATAAAACATTTTCACCAGGTTTGGCTATCCACACAAATTGGTTACAGACAATGCAACAGCATTTAGGGAAAAAGAGTTAGTGGATATGTGTGACTCAATGGACATTAAGCTAATTCATTCCACCTCATATTACCCTCAAGGTAATGGTCTAGCAGAATCATCCAATAAGAGCTTGAAAATGATCATCAAAAAACTGTTGGAAGACAACAAAAGGAATTGGGATTCCAAACTGAAGTTTGCATTGTGGGCTGACAGGGTGACCACCAAGAAATCCACAAGGAATTCTCCGTTCAAGCTAGTATATGGCACTGAGGTTGTATTTCCAATCTAGTTGATCATCCTTGTGGCCAAGTTCTTGCAGGAAGAGCGGAATGAGGAAAATGGCATGGCAAAGAGAATTAATGACTTGGCTAAAGTACATCAAATTAGAGATCAATTGATTGAAAAGTCTACATCACATCAAAAGAGAATCAAGGAAGCCTTTGACTGAAAGGCAAAGAAGGACAATTTTCAAATTGGAGACTTGGTTCTTAAGTGGGATGCACTAAAGGAAAAGAAAGGAAATCATGGGAAGTTCGATGCTCTGTGGACTGGACCTTTTGTCATTGCTTAGGCCCAGGGGAACAACACTTTCATGCTACAAAGTATGGAAGGAGAAGCAGTTTTTGATGGCCGAGTCAATGGGTGGTTTTTGAAAGTTTATGTTAATTAAGGCCTTTAGGCCTCATCATTGTAAATATGTTCTTTTACAAAGTTAGTGTAGGATTAATTAGACTCCATGCCAAATAGAACACTAGGAAATATTGTTGATCTTGTTTTTGTGTGAAAGGCAGTGGTCTATGGTTCTTGAAACCTCACAGGGAGGATTTCATCCTCAGAAGGAGCCAGTGTTAGCCCTACCATGTAGCGCTGACTTTCTAATGTCAGAGAAAAGCTTGGTCTGTTTGGTGGTGTCTTCAAAGGGGCCCCACATGGGTCATTTTCCCTTCTCCTCCTACCCTGCTTACTCTCCACCACCTCCATTTCCCTATTTGCCTCCTAAACCCAACAAAGTAGCCCCCTTTGACCTTATCCCCAAGCACAAAACCCCAAACCAACCATAAAACCCTACCATATGTCTTCACATGTTTGTAACTCACCATGCCGCATCCTCATTGTTGACCACTCTCACTGATCCAACGGCTCCCGTCGCACCCGATAAAGGCACCTGCTCTAACACTCTCCACCGTCAGATCATCTTTGTACAGATCTGATGGTCTTTGCATTCATCATGCTGGCAACTTGACCAAGCAATAACATGCGATGAGAGTGGTTTTTCTCTCTCATCCACTACTACGTGTCAATCATTGAGTGGAATCGCATGACCTCAGGCATTTACCACTTAGCACCTGAAAATGGTGCAATGAAAACCATTACCACCTGACCAAACCGCCCTTTCCCATTAAATGCCCATACAACTTCGTCGCCCGATGACCATCCGATCTGTCTACCAAAGATCCAACAGCCCTAATACACCCCGCTCCCATCTCGACCGATAGCCTCCACCGAGCCATCTCCGCCATTCATTTCCCCGATCCAACAATCATTCTCCTTGCTCACCCAAATCATCTGTATACCCATGCACTCCACGTCCTCTGACCATTCTGTTGCCCAAAGAAGGAGATGAACAACTCTTCCAGCATTTGTTACAGTAATATCCCCAACAACCATATTAAACAGAAAGCATGGCCAAAGGAGAAAAGGACATAGCACGACTTTGTAACTGAATTTATCAGTCATGGACTCCACTGGTACGAGCACTCCAACTGCCTAAAGAACAACACATCATTTTTGTAGATCAGATTTACACATTGAAGCAAGAAACCTCATTCAGAGACTCCATCAAACAGTGAAATGCAGTTGGTGGTCAATTAAGACCCCTCCATACCTAAACGGTCAGGTGCCATTATAATGTAAGCTTATAAATACCCAGAAGAAAGATGTAATCAGGGTTGGCATTTGATGTAAGGTTCAACTTCTGGAGACTGTAGAAATTTTGTCACTTGCAGTGTCTCACCTTCATTTTCAGCAAATACAAGCTTCTTTTGTTGTTAACAGCTCACTGTCCATTTTCCTCTATTCTAAGGTTGTGCCTGATATGTTGTGTTCTTGATCTCTAGATGTTTAGCACTAGATAATTGTCATCTTATCTCTTTGTTAGAATCTTGAATGCATCACTGAATAGGTTGCTCAGGTTTATTTCTATCTAATGTGGGAGAGTTTTCATCCTATCTTTGCATTAATAGATTAGATTTGCAGGTATTTTTACTAGTTGTAGCCGGCCATCACATGGTCTTGTGCATCTGCTGGTGTGGTTAGTATTCTCCCTACTCGCCTAATATCAAAACTGTGAGAATTGGTGGTCTAAAGCCTTGTAGTTTGAGAGTGTTCATGCATGTCTAGAGTGAAACAGAGTAGAAGTGGTGTTTCCAGGAAAACTAGTGTCTTTTCAATCGACTAACACTCTAGGTTTGGTAGCTACCCTAGAAACAACAGTTCAAAGTAATTCAACAATTTCTTCTATGCACAATAAATAAGAGAAGGATGAGAGGGCCAACCTGGAATTTTCGCTTGATCCTTTGCTCGATTTATCTCTCCCTTGACAAAGCTCGCAGCTCCTCTCCGTACTTATCCCGCTTGAAGAGTACCTGTAGAAAAACAGTAGCAAAGAACTATCAAATCATATTGATATATTGTAACATAAACAGTATAGAATCAGATGTATAATGAACATACATTGGCATTCACAAATAATAACATTCACAAGTGCACAATTGTATGGAGGAAAACTTGAAGAACTTTATTAAATAAAAGAGAGGATTACAACCCAGTTACCTGATCCAGGATCATCCTCCCAACATCAAGCCCTCTTCACCTCATGGATTAGAAAATCACACCAACAATACAATGCTCTTATCTCAAACACAAACTATCACCACTTCCTTGCAATTCACAACATTCCAGCCCCTAGATCTCTTAGATGAGGGATCCATTTATAGATGTGTGCAAGGGTGTGAGTCATCTCTAGGGTTTTGATTAGTGTAATTCCCCTTGTTGCACTGGGTTCCACTTGGAGATTTCTTGGATCTCTTACTCATCCCTGGGCAAATTCAGAGAGGCAAGTGTCATAAGATAAGTTTCTAAAAGATTTCCTGAGCATCCACTTAGAAAATTGTCTCGAACATTTGTCCATCCTCGCTTATCACACCCTACAGAAGGCTTTATCAGTATGCATCACATCTAGCTAGTGTAGAAGTCAGTATGCATCGCACCCTGACAGTGGAGCAGTTAGTATGGTCTAGTTTAGGCCAATTCTGGATGGGTTTTTAGGTGGAACTTTTGGGGAATGATGTAATCAAATGACCATGATATTTTAGGGTATGAAACAACACTTTTAGGGGTTGAAAAGCCCTAGTTTATCAACATATAAGATTGGGGTTGAAGTGCCCAAATATGTCTACAACAAGTGCTTATCTGGCTTGAGCCAAACCATCATTCCTTCCATTAAACCTTGCAACAATAATTGAATTTATATGTTACCAGGTGTCTCTGAGCTACAACCTAGGAGAGTTTCTTGGAATCCTAACAGCTCCTCCGGAAGTTGTGCATGTCCTATTGTGTTGTGTGTTCCTAGCGGAGTTGGGACTTCATCCCAACCAACTTGGGACTCACTCCCACCCTCTCCCTCTACATTGAAAGAACCATTGACATAAGTGACACTTACACTCGCCAGGCATGTGAACCTCACTTCTCGAAGACAAAGCATACCACTCTCTTGTGCTGACAAGCAAGAGTTGAGGAAAATCCTTAAGATAATGGCACCCGGGCCATCATACCGGATGGAACTCCCACACCAAATGGTGTGAGGTATAATTGGGACTTCATATCAAGGTGATCCCATGAATGTTGACGGGTCCAGCATCGTCAACATTTCTGGCGCTAGAAGGAAGGAAGCCAGTTGTATATGGCTAAAATTCCCCTCACACTCATTCATCAACAATCTGGTCAAGGCAGTAACTCGTACTCCATCTCATTTACACACAACTCTACAGTCAATTACTCCTCACCTCCCAAAATTGAACACGAGATTCCATATCAACACCTTCGCTCCATTTGTCCCATCACTCACCAATTCGCGAAAGTAATCAGACTGATCCTAGATAGACAGCATCTTCCACACACATCTAGGAAGCCAAAATCCACTCCCACAAGAGTTTTTTTATCATTGGTGGAAGAAGAAGTCCTTGCCACACTTGAAGGTCTAGAAGAAGCTATTTAAGATGGAGAGGAACCTTCGATCTTCCAGCAAGATGAAAAAGACACTCTTGTGATCTTGGGATCAAACTTCGGTACAGGAGGTGGAGGGGAAGGTAGCAAAGGAGGTGGAAGCAAAGACAAACCAATAGACTCTGAGTTGGAACCATCATACTCCGAAAGAGAGGAAGAAGACGAAGAAAAAGAAGAGATGGTTGACCCAAATCTTGAATGGATGACTCAGGGACCATTGGCTCTCCTATCCATTCTATACAAGATGCCAAGACGAGCGGAGAGAATGAACATCAAGTTTGACCCTGACAACACGGTGAAGGTGGAAGACCACTTAGACAACTTCTACCTACAACTGCAAACCCTTGAGATATGTTGTGATGATGTAGCATGTATATTGTTCCCATGTACCTTGGATGGTAGCGCAGCTACTTGGTATCACAACCTTCCACCGAACTCTATACAGAACTAGGTTGCATTCAAATGTGTGTTCCTTGAGAATTTCGTTGGTTACAAGACCCCAGCCATGACACTCAAAGAGTTGGGAAGCCTCAAGATGGAGGGAAAAGAGAGTGAAAGATTTAAATCAGAGGTTTACATGTATATTGAACAAGTTCGCAGCAAACACTAAACCTCATGACTCCATCACCACTGATTACTATAGATTCGCACTATCAACCATCATTATGCAGTTCATCCAGCAAGTTGTGAAACCAACACTGTTGGAAAACTCGCAAGAGTGTTAGAAAATTATATATTACAGAGTAATGGAACACATAAAATATTGCAGAAATATAAACATAGAGAATGCATAAAACAAGAGAGACACATATATACGTGGTTCACCCAGTTTGGGCTACGTCCACGGAGAAACAGCCAGTCCTTCTTTTATTATATTATCCAGCAAACTCAAGAGATACAACCTACAGCAGATCCGCTATAACACCATCTTCACTCTCAATCTCCTCTCTCTTCCTCACTTAGAATACAGATATACATAGACACAATACAATTGCCTCATATATAGTGACGGGTTGCCTTCTAGGGCAAAAAACCCTAAATTAAACATAACTTCTATTGTTAGATCATCCGCCTAATGAACGGCCTAAATTGACTAGAAATTACTAGACTTTTACAAGGCAATTTTACATATGTTTTTAGCTTCGGGGGCGCTACCCACGAACCCCTGCCCACGTGGAGGGGTGTACAATCTTCCTGGGGTATACATCTAGCTAAAACCTTTGAATACAGAAGATAATCAGGCTCCACACCCAACAATCTCCCACTTGGAGAC
>APFE031640555.1:270178-289796 GCA_000404065.3 Pinus taeda | reverse complement strand
TATATATCTCTTCCTCCAAATCCCCATGGAGAAAGGTTGTCTTTACATCTAACTGCTCAAGATGCAAATCTTCAGCTGCTACTAGACTTAAAATAGTTCTAATTGAAGTCATTTCACAACAGGAGAAAATATCTCATCAAAGTTTATACCCTTTTTCTGTGCAAACCCTTTCACCACAAGTCTAGCTTTATACATTTTTCTACCTCCAACTTCTTCCTTGAACTTGTAAACCCATTTATTCTACAATGTTGTTTTACCTACAGGAAACTTGACTAAGTCTGAAGTCTAGTTATGTGCTAAGGAGTCCATCTCTTCTTTCATAGCTTGCTCCCAGTTCTTCTTGGTTTCTACCTACGCTACTTCTTCATAACATTCTGGTTCACCAGAATCAGTCAACAATACATAAGATAATGAAGGAGAGTATCATTCAGGGGGTCTACTTATCCTGGTAGATCTTCTAACACCACTTTCAGGTGTTTGAGGTGCTTGTTGTTGTTGTGGTTGTTGTTCTAGCATTGATCATTATGATTTTTAGGCACCATTACTTTTCCTGTGATATTGTCAAGCATTTTGTATTCTATGTTTTCTTTTTCCTATTTCTTTTCCTGCAACTGATCCTTATACAAAACCTTTTCATTGAATATTACATCTCTACTCCTAAAGATTTTATGTTTTTCATAATAATAAAAGAGATAACCAAAATCATTAACACCATATCCAATAAAGGTACATTTCTTTGATTTTGCCTCAAGCTTTGTTCTATTTTCTTTATTAATGTGGACAAAGGCTTCACAACCAAAAGTCTTTAAAAAAGAGTAGCTTACCTTTTTACTTGTCCATGCCTCCTCTAGAATACCACCATCCAAGAAACTTGAAGGCCCTCTATTTATTAGATAAACAAAAGTATCTATAGCATCTGCCCAAAATTGTAAAGGCAATCCTGCATGCAATCTCATGCACCTTGCACACTCCATGATTGTCTTGTTCATCCTTTCTGACACACCATTTTCTTGTGGTGTTCCTGGAACTGTCTTCTCTTTGTGAATTCCATTCTCAGAACAGTACCTATCAAACTCTTTGCTGCAATATTCACCTCCATTGTCTGATCTGAGACACTTCAACCTTTTTCCTATCTCATTTTCAACCAAAGCTTTCCATTTCTTGAAAGTAGTAAATACGTCAGATTTATTTCGAATATAATAAATCTAGGTTTTTCTGGTTGCATCATCAATAAAAGTAACATAATAACGAGAGCCACCAAGAGATGATACCTTAGCAAGTCCGCATACATCTGTATGCACAAGCTCTAATTATTCGCTCTTCTTTTCTTTCCCAACTCTAAGGAATCTAACTCTCTTCTGTTTTCCATAAACACAATTCTCACAGAATTTTAAATCAACATGCTTCAAACCTGGCAACAAATTTCTTGAGTGAATAATCTACATCCCCTTCTCACTCATGTGCCCGAGCCTATGATGCCACAATGCCATATCTTCTCCTATAGAGATTAAAGCATTAACAAAATTAGAAATACCATTGCATAAATACAATGAACCAACCTTTCCTCCTTTCGCTATTACCAAGGATCCTTTAGTGACCTTCCAGGTTTTATCTGTGAAAGTAGTTACGCAAATTTCACCTCCCAACTGCCCTGTTGAAATCAGATTTTTCTTCAGATCTGGAACATGCCTTACCTCCTTTAATAGCCATTGATTTCCATTTTGTTGTTTGATCAAAATTGTACCCATTCCAATGACTTTACGGGGTTTATCATCACCCAATCGAACCTGTCCAAAATCTCCTTGAACATAATCATGAAAATGTTTCCTATCAAGTGTGGCATGTAATGAGGCCCTTGAATCTACCACCTAGGCATCAATAATATTTTCTAATGGAAGAATCAAAGCATCTTGCAACACATCCCCTATTACATTCGCTTCATGATTGTTTTCTTGTTGCGCGTCTCCTTCTTTTCCCTTTTGAGACTTGCAGTCTTTCTTCAGGTGTCCTTTCTTCCCGCATTTCCAACACACTATCCTTGATCTGGACTTGGATCTGCCTTTTCTTGACTTACTACAATATCCTGGGCTCTTTCCTCTTTTCATTTTTCTTCCCCTAGTCTCTGCAATCAAAGAATTACCTGATGTCTCACTGGAGCTTTTCCGTCGCATTTCCTCACTAAGGATTGCATTGACAACATCATCAAACTTTAAAGTACTAGATCCAAAGGCAGAGTTACTAATGGCCATAACTAAACCATTCCAACTTTCTAGCAATGAACACAGAAATAACAAAGCCCTAACTTCATCATCAAAAGCTACCCCTACAGAACTTAACTAACTTGTAACTGTATTAAAATTATTTAAATGGTCTACAACAGATCCACCTTTTGACATCTTCATATTAAATAAATGCTTCATAATAAATACTTTATTTGAGGCCGAGGATTTTTCATATAGTTTGGCCAATGTCGACATTAAACCCTCTGTTTTTATTTCCTTTGAAATATTAAACACTACTGATGCCTCTAGGCACAGCCGTATTGTTCCAAGTGCCTTTCTGTCAAGAATATCCCATTCTATGTCTATCATACTCGTCGGCTTCTTTGTCTTTCCGCTTAATGGTAGGTACAGATCTCTCTGATCCATATAATCTTCCTTTTTCATCTTCCACAACTGGTAGTTTTGGCCATTGAATTTTTCGGCCCTAAACTTACCATCTTCCACCATTGCTCCCACTAGAAACAAGAACCCTTCTCTCTCCTGCGAGTTTATCAGCCAAATAAACCTTCGGTTCTGATACCAGTTGTTAGAAAATTATATATTACAGAGAAATGGAACACAAAAAATATTGCAGAAATATAAACACAGAAAAGAGAGACACAGATATACGTGGTTCACCCAGTTTGGGCTACGTCCACAGAGAAACAGCCAGTCCTTCTTTTATTATATTATCCAACAAATTGAAGAGATACAACCTACAACAAATCTGCTGTAACACCCTCTTCACTCTCAATCTCCTCTCTCTTCCTCACTCAAAATATAGATATACATAGACGCAATACAATTCCCTTATATATAGTGAGGGGTTGCCTTCTAGGGCAAAAAACCCTAAATTAAACATAACTTCTACTGTCAGATCATCCACCTAATGAACAGACCAGATTGACTAGAAATTACTAGACTTTTACAGGGCAATTTTACCTCTGTTTTTAGCCTCGAGGGTGCTACCCTTGAACCCCCGCTGGGGGACCACTGGCCCCTGGACCCCCACGAGGGGGACAAGTCCCCCCCACACCCCCCCACATGGAGGGGTGTAAAATCTTCCTGGGGTATACATCCGATTGAAACCTTTGAATACAAAAGATAATCAGGCTCCACACCCAACAAAGAAGCTATCGTTGTTGAGAAAGACTTGCATGCAGTTGGAGTCATCAAGGATGACGAATCGGCAAAGGACTCCAAGGATGTGAGTACAAAGTCCTAAGAAATGGCGAGCAAGGGTAGGGACAAGGAAGAAACCGATATTGAGACCCTCACTCATC
Organism: Pinus taeda; assembly: GCA_000404065.3. Classification (NCBI taxonomy): domain Eukaryota; kingdom Viridiplantae; phylum Streptophyta; class Pinopsida; order Pinales; family Pinaceae; genus Pinus; species Pinus taeda. Next base: position 286,252 of record APFE031640555.1, on the reverse strand, counting down.
TTGTCAAGAGCTTGACCATTGAAATGTCTGAACTCAAACAACGTAAAATGGACACATTTTCAAGCAATCACCTACCTAGGAAGAGACACGAAAGCAGCTTATCAAGCACTAGCCAGTTCGTTTCAAAAAATACGCAAAAGCCTGTGTTTCAGCTCGAATAGTGTGCAAATCTGAAATTTTGTTCTTTCCACGAAGAACATCATCCCAAGAACTCTTGTTCAAGCTGGAAGCAAGTTACAATTGCTTTCTAAAGTCGTACACTCGATGTGGGAAGCAATATGCAAGAGCAACCAAAAGACACTAACAATGACAAAGAGGTTGCACCTGATGAGCCATCAAGCTCTGGGCATGTGTTGAACATGTATGAATGCTCACAAATGTCAAATATGAACACCAAGAAGTAGCCTCGAAAGCAAACTGACCATTACAATCTTAGGAGTAAAGGGGATCCCCCCACACTTGGGGAGATGCAAGAAAAGATCAGATTGATGATAAGGAAGACCGATCCATCGGCCGCCCCAAAGCATAAAACACAAAGCAAGTACAGGAAGACAGCAGTAGACAAAAGCACATCCATGAGTAGCAAGCTGCAAAACACTCCGTCAGACAACACGAACACTCGTTTTACTCTGGACACATCGGTGAGTCTACCACCTCCAAATTACAACATTGTTGATGACATGAAGAAAACTTAGGTGAACATCAATTTGTTCGAGTTAGCTAAGATCCAGAGTTAGCGAGATATCGTTTTGTGTGCATTAGGATAGATAGCAACAAACATCATAGTCTCTACCAGCAAGGGAGAAAGCACACCTCCCAAATCACTTTCCACAGTGTTCAATACACTCCAGATGGAAGAAGAAAACTCAGGTCTCCCTCCATTCCTACTTTCATTTGAAGTTTTCAATAGCAATGTTCACAATTGTTTGGTTGATTCTGGTGTGGCAACCAACGTCATTCCGCTCTCGATTACTAAGAAGATTAATGCACAATGGAGCAAGACATCCACATGAATCATCCAACTTGACCAAACATTGGTACCAGCCATTGGTGAACTGCGAGACATATTTATTTGACTATCCTGTGACAGTCGAGTCCACAATTGCATCAACATAGTTATTGTGGACATACCAGAAGCATATGATCTATTACTCAACAGAGACTGGTTCAGCAAGCTAGATGGATATTTTTCTACAAACTGGTCTCACATGTGGCTTTCGTACAAGGGAAAATGCAACTAGATCTGGGTAGAATCTGAGAGGTACCTGAAACATAATATCACTCCATCAATGGTGAGAACGAACCGTTGGCCTTCGCATAACTCATGTTCGGAAATTTCCTCCTTGAGACAACATTGGGGTGTTATTCTACACAGCCAGCTCTAAACCCACCAAACATGCAGTTGGGACTCCTTCATTGGTCAACTAATGGTAATGAAAATTGTATAGCACATTGTACCAATAGTAGCATTAGTAGCAATAGTACTAGCACATCAAGTGGTCTGTGTACAGATGAGTTATGGACCATGTACTTTGATGGATCAAAGACAGAGGACAGCTCAGGAGCCGGGTGTGTTCTGATCGATCCTTTCAACATGAAGCATCTAGTATTAAGTTGCTTGGAGTTCAAGTGCACAAAAAATGTAGCAAAATATGAAGCACTCGTGTTGGGCTTGCAGAAAGCTATCACCTCAACATGATCATACTTAAAGTGGTAGGTGATTCAAAGATAGTGGTATGGCAGGTATGTAACACCATTCATTGTTTATCACTGCATCTGAAAAGTTACCAACAAGAGGTATGGTGACTAATCTCAAACTTCCAAGCATTTCATATCATTGTTGTATCATGTATGCATAATGCAGTTGCCAATGCACTAGCGAATGTAGCCTTGAGAATGTCACTGATTAGGGATAGATTTAATATTGAAATTTTGTACAAACCATCTATCCTGGACAAATAACTAACTTACGCATGTTTAATGATGATCAACAAATACTGCATTTCATGGCCAACGTTGACGTCTTCAAAGATGCAGCGATAGACGATGACAAGCATGAGCACTCTTTGCAAATGGAAGCTAGTAACATGAAAGGCCAAATTATCACAAAAGTTGTGGCATCATTGGAAAAACTATATGACTTGCAAGAATGGTTCCAAGGGCCAAGGAATAGAAAGACCCATAGTTCCACCATCAGGCACAAACTGATAAACCCGGGAACAGAGCAGGATCTGAAGTTTTTCAATCTTGGTACATGTTGTACGCAGGAAGAGTGGTAAGCCTTTATCTGCTTGTTCAAATAGTACCGAGATGTGTTTGCGTGGACGTATGATGAGTTGAAAACTTATGACACGCGAATCATCCAATGTATCATCCCAATCAAAGAAGGGGTCAAGCCATATCAACAGAAGCTGAGGAAAGTACATCCATCGCTTGAACCCTTCATAGAGAAAGAGCTTACTAAGTTGTTGGATGCATGGATCATATACAAAGTTCGACATTCCACATGGGTCACCAACCTTGTTCCTGTACGAAAAAAGTCCGGGGAAATCCGCTTGTGTGCCGATTTCTAGAACTTAAACCGCGCCTCAAACAAAGACAACTACCCCGTGCTGTCCATGGACCATATTTTGCAAACAATATCTGGGGCATAGATGTTTTCTCTCCTTGAGGGTTTCTCTGGATACAATTAGGTTCTGGTAACAGAACCTAACAAACTCAAAACTACTTTTAGTGCCAAGTGGGGTACATTCGCTTATATACGAATGTCATTTGGGCTTGTAAACGCAGGTGAAACATTTCAGCGTGCTATGGAAATCTCCTTTCGCGGACTCATTGGATAGAGCGTGGTAGTATACCTCGATGATGTGATTGTGTTCTCAAGAAGATGAGAAGACCACATACGCCATTTGAAGAAAATCTTTGAACGATGCCAAAGATATAGGATTTCCTTGAATACAAAAAAGAGTGTATTCGTCGTGTCAGAGGGGAACCTCCTTGGACACATTATTGCCAAGAGTGGGATCAAGGTGGATCCAAACTGGGTCCAAGCCATTACAAAAATTCCTTACCCAGTCAACAAGAAAACTATGCAATCCTTCTTGGGCAAGATAAACTTCCTCCGAAAGTTCATCTCGAATTATGTGCAGATAGTTAAGCCCATGCAGGACATGATCAAGAAAGATGTATTTTATAGATGGGGTAAGAAGGAAAAGTATGCATTCACCCAGATCAAGCAGGCCATTACAGAAGTACCTACACTCTACAGCCCATATTTCAAGAAATATTGCTTGATATACACCTTCGCTTACGATAACTCACTAGCTACAGTAATCACTCAGAAAGACGAAGCTAATGATGAATGTCCCATCTCTTTCATGAGTGAAAGCATGCAGGGACTAGAGCTCAACTACCCCTCCATTGACAAGAAATCTTATGCAGTTGATAAAGTGGTGAAACACTTCAGGCCCTACTTGTTGAAGAACCACTGCATAGTCTTCGTCCCCCACCCAGTAGTCTGCACATTTATTGTACAATAAGAACTGGGTGAATGATGTGCGAACTAGATGACAGGCTTGCAAGAATATGATCTTGAAATCAATCCAATACACATGATCAAAGGACATGGGCTCTACAGACTTGCAGCTAAAGTAGTGCATGCTTCGAAGAATGAAGAAGAGCTCGTCGGTTGGGAGCAGGAAATTGAGATGTATGACATAAGGTGAGCAACACCCACTGAAGATGGAACGTCTTGGTACGTAGATGTGTGCCAGTACCTTGAGCACAGAACCATACCCTCTCACTTTTCTATCAGATAGAAGAGGGCCTTACGCCTGAAAGCCTTAGCATATCAGTCGGTGCATGGAGGCTTTACAGAAAGCACAGTAATGGAGTTTTGCTTAGGTGCCTAGAGGCACATGAATCAAAGAAGGTACTTCAAGATCTGCATGACGGACCCACCTGGGGTCACTTTGCAAGAAATACCATTGCACACAAAGTTATGTGAGATGGTTTTTACTAGCCCACATTGTTCAAGGATGCACATGCTTATGCCTGCAAGTGCCTGGTCTGTCAGCAATGCGCTGACAGAACAGGAAGATCAATAGCCCCACTGCACCCTATTGCAGTGACCAAACCATTCCAACAGTGGGGTCTGGACATCATTAGGGAAATTTTCCCTCATTCATAAAAACAACACCGCTATATCCTAACAGCAACTAACTACTTCACGCGATGGACAGAAGCAATTTTGCTCAAGCAAGTGAATGACCAGGAGGTCATCATCTTCTTCCATTAGAATATCATCTCACGCTTCGATGTCCTGGTATTACTTGTTTTTTATAATGCAACTTATTTTTCATATTTTAAACTCTATGACTTTACATTATAGAGTGGTATTGTGATAAAGAATTCATCGAACTACTACCTTTAAGGAAACGGTCTAGAAGAGTCCACGAATAAAAACCTCATCTATATAATCAAGAAGACTGTTTTCTCTGAGCAGCGTAACTGGCATACCACCCTAACGAATGCATTATGGGCTGACCATGTAACACCTAATCCCTCTCTGAATACCTCACCGTACTTCCTGGTTTATGGTAAAGAAGTCATCCTTCCACCAAATATCTACTTTCCTGCACTTCAGCTTTCCCAAGAATCCTAAGGAAAGCCTTTCTACCTAGTTCAGTGTAGGATGGATGCTCTCCATAAGCTTCAGGAAGAGAGGATGGAAGAAAAATAATTCTTCACACTCCACCAGAACCATATCAAGAGATGGTTCGATAAGAAGTTTGCAGGGAAAGCTAACTTTGATGTGGGTGACTTAGTTCTGAAATGGGATAAGCCCCATGAAGACAAAGGAAAACATACGAAGTTCCAGTCCATGTGGATTGGCCAGTACACAGTCCACAAGAAACTTGGCCCACACACATATCATTTGTGATCATTTGACGGGAGGATTGACAACCTTCCTATCAATGGCCAATACCTCAAGCACTATTTTCAGTAGGTTGGGCTATGCTCGTGCCATGTACATATCCTGCTTGCTGCTTGTTGTTTTCATATTGTTTGATTTAATTTTTATCTTTGCTTTTACCTTGTTTGATTATGCTTACTATATTTGTTCATGTTCGTTTTGTTTGTTTGATATATTACTATTTTTTTTCCAGAAATAAGTGTTGCCAGTTACTACGTTCTGGCTTCTGAATAGAGTATGTGGATGAAATTTGAGGAAACTCATGACACCACAACACTTGGAGAGTCTTCTGACTGTCTTCTCTATGTTTCGTTATAACTTTCGGCCAATGACATCTTGACAGAAAATATGAACCATATGCAAGGGAAGTTTTGATCCAACCATGAACCTATGTACACACTGGAAAGCCCCATGCATGTACTCAACCTTCTGCTCTATGTGTTCAACCTCATCCAACTAGTAGAAACAAACAAGGGGAAAATCTAAACAAGAAAACCTATGTCAGAGGAATTACATGCTTCTCTAAAGGAATAACCTCTTATGCTGTCAATAATTTGAGATCCCTCTTCTGCCCCAAAAATAAATAAGTGCCTATGTACAGTCCTCTTGAAAAATACAAAGGCGAAAGAAGAGAAAGGCTTCTTGTGCAGAGAGGTGAAGAATGCAACTCCACCAGGGTACAGACCAAGCTCACTGGTAGTGGAGAAATGTGTGTGTTCTTGCGTGACTCCACAAGGGTACTTTCGAGGCTTGGTAGCAGTGGAGCAACACCAAAGATGAAAACTTATACTCTGAAAATCTTCAACTCGCAAGCTAAGTTACTCTTCCCAAATTCTAAACACTGGGATGAAGTTTAACTTTTGATTATGTTTGACTGAGTTGGAAAAGGGTAAACCATGTATGTCCATGGGGTAAGTGGGGAAGTTGAAGTAACCCGCACAATGATCCAATACTTCCCGAAAGACCAAGGCCTTGTGCTAGCAATGAACTGAAACATAGAAGCTGGAGTTCTACCACTATGTCGCCAAGTGTTGTAGCGGCTACAACCACCCTCCAAAATTTTGGCCTGCACCAATTTCGAAGCCTCCTTTGACAGTTTCACCTGATGACTACACACACTCGAGCTCACTCTATGAGCTCGTGTGAGGCTTTGCATCCGCCTTGCTTGTTCATTTCATTCAAGTGTCTACATACTAGTCTCTAAGTCATGTTTGCGACCATGTTCTCGTTATGCTCAAAGTCTTCGCTTCATATGTGCTTGTTGTGTTTGCTCTGAAAGCATCTTTCACACTCACACAGAGTCACATTCATTGTCATGCAAGCATCGTCTTAATCAATGAATGGTTAATCACAAGTGTCGTGCTTGTCACTTGCACCATTGGTCAGTCATGTTGAACATGTGTATCTAGATGGTTTGATTTGTTTTGTCGTCGAGTCATGTGAGTGTGTGTTTGTATGATCACCAATTCATCTTTTGATTGTTCACACACTTAGTCATTTTTGTTGAAGTTCTGATGACGAGACTCCCCTCTGACATTCGGACCATCACCCCGTCATTGACTCAATCAACTGTCAACTAGAATAGTGGAGAAGCACTAAGTTGTGTTTCCTGCAAGAAATTCAATCAACTCTCATGCTAGCCACCGAACAGACGGACCCGACAGTCACCTCGGGGCTGACTCCCCTAAAAAATTGTGCAGATGCCATTCACCTTACTCACTCAGCTAACTGAGGAATTTACGCAGACGGGATGGAAAGACACAAAGTGCTTGTCCCTGTCTCCCTAAAAAAATTGTGCAGTTTTCCCAGTCAGTCATCCCGATAGTTGGCCGACTGCTCATCTCAGAAATTGTGCAGTTTTCATGAGCATACCTTCTGTTGGCCAGCAGTCCACTCAGCTTAGAAATTGTGCAGAGATGATCAGTAGGTCAACCTTTTGGCCTCAGTGCAATTTCCCCTGGTAGCAGTTCCTAGCAGCAGACTGCCATTTCCCTCCAGGAATTGTGCAGTTTCTACTACCAGTGACCAGGCAGCTAACGGCCAATTCCCTCTAAGAATTTCGCAGTTTTGGCTGCCAGTCTCTCAGGAAGTTCCTCCTGAAAACTATGCAATCCCTACCTACTAACCCTCCTTACAACGCCTGTTCCTCCAGAAAATTGCGCAAATTTTGCCTTCCAGCCCCTGCTGCCTGCTCGTTCCGAAAATTGGCAGATCCTGCCTACCTTGCCTTCCTGTAGCCTAGACTGTCCCTCCAAAAATTTGTGCAATATTTCCTTCCAACTGAGCCAAACCTCATAGACAGTCACTGTCGACTTGGATTTCCCATCTCCATCACTCAGTGACTCTTGCGTGGTTTTCATCAACAATGCCCACAACCATCATCCCGCTTCACAACCTTGTTGCCTCTCTCGGCCACCTATATCCAAAATGATCATGTGCCATGATAGACTAGGAGGTTTTGGATTTGATGTCATCTCGTCATGAGTGACTATAGGTATAGGTACACCAACAAACATGGCAAGTCAATGAATGGGATGAACGAAGGGAGCACATGCCGAAGGAAATGTTCACCAACAGACAAATGAACGATGCATGCAAAGAGATGTGCTCACCAACAGATGAACAGATGAACATGCACCTTCACGAACAGATGAGCTTGTCAAGCCTTCCAACATGAAAGCAAGGAGAAACATGCCAAAGCTTCATCAAGCGAACCAAATATCATCAAAGACTCTGCGCACTTCGCCATGCGGAGGTGAAGCTATGATACACCATGAAGACATCCATCACCCAATAGCACTATAGTTCAACATGCATTCGAGCAGTAACACGAATGTACCAGCACTGTCATGTCAATTCATGTCATGAGTCATGTCACCCACGTATCTACTATGGGCTATGTTTTCAATCAATGTGATGTAACATGGAAGTCCAAGAGACCAACTTGTTGAATAAACCTTCATGTAAGTCGAAAAGTCATGGAATTCAAACAGTCATGAGGGTAGTCAAATAGCCATAAGGGTCAGTTTCACCCTTGGCTTTAAATACCCCCTCATTTGTACATGCAAAATATTTTTCACCTCAGCTCTTCCCACATAGCCAAGAGAGTCTATAATATTTTCTTTGAGGAGTAAGTAGTGGCTCCAACGCCCCGCACTCAAGGTTAGTGATGTATGGTGTAACGATGTGTCTTAGAACTTTCGCTTAATTCAAAAGCCTACTAACAGACTAGCACATTTTCACACATGTATTGTAATTGTTGTAAGACTAATATTTAACACTTTTGATGCATGTTCTTTAACCTGTGTTCTACATCTGAACTATTTCACTTGTTGTAATACATAATCTATTAATGGAAATGTGTTGTATATGTTGTTAATGTTGTCTCGCCCATGTCGACTACTCTCCCAGACACCAGACAAGCCTTTCACATAAAACTTTTTGTAACAATCATTGCACTCGTTTGGACTCATCCATTGAGTGTTGTACGTGTTATCTTACCTTGTGTGCTATGACTATCACATCCATGTGGACTGCTCCTCCGGAAGTTGTGCACATCCTGTTGTGTTGTGTGTTCGTATCTGAGTTCGAATTTCATCAAAACCAACTTGGGACTCAATCCCACCCTCTCCCTCTACAGTGAAAGAACCATTGACACAAGTGACACTTACACTCACCAGGCATGTGAATATCACTTCTCGAAGACAAAGTAGACCACTCTCCCATGCTGACAAGCAAGAGTTGAGACAAATCCTTAAGACAATGGCAACCAGGCCATCATACCAGATGGAAATCCCACACCAAATGGTGTGAGGTGTAATTGGGACTTCATAATAGGGTGATCCCTAGAATGTTGGTAGGTTCAGAACCATCAATAGGGGTGTACAGATTTTACTTGTATAAATTTGACAAGGGTGACACAACTAGACTATAGTAATGTACTCTTTAAATAAATTCGGTGAGTAGTATATTACACGCAATATTTGTCGGGAAGTATCCATGCCCAAAAGGTGAATTCCACATATCCCAGCATGAATATCACTTAATCATGGGTGAGAAAATGTTGAAGAACAGAGTCAGCGCCACGATGATAGAAGGTATCGTTCAGCACTAAGTAGTGCTTAGCTTGGTGGCAGATGCAACAACAGTCATCTTCCGATAGATCTGGGTAAGTTCCCTGGTTCTGAAGGTACACAAGGATATCTCTGTACGATGTGTCATAAGAGTCAACCACATAGACAGATTCATCTGGCGTAGGATCGTGGGCTACTTCATCTGTGTTGACTCTGGGAAGATCTGATAATAGCTCTATGAAGACTAAATATTTCGTCGACTTGGAGGTGGTGAAGACCAAATAAATCCTTTGGAGGATGAATATCCACTTAGAATACTTACCTCCAATAATCTGACAAGAAAAAATATGCCTCATGGGGTTCTCTAATGCAACGACAATAGTCGAAAGCGAAAAAATGTAATGCCAAAAGTGGTTGACAGCAAAGACTACTGCCAGTGAAAGTTTCTCCACATGTGAATACCTTAAATCAAGTCCAAAAAGACATTTTGAAAGGTAATATACCACATGCTCATTGTGATCGTCATCTTCTTCAACCAATACCATACATATAGAGTATGGCGTGGCTGCAAGATATAATAAAAAGTCGCGCGAGTAGTCAAGATGGCTCAGAAGTGGGACTGAAATTAGTTCCTTTTTCAAGGAATCAAAAGATCAATGTGCTTGATCATCCCACTAGAAGGGCACTCCTTTATTTAGTAAGTGCATAAAAACTTTCGTTAACTTGGCATAGTTGACAACAAAACAGCGTAAAAAGTTTCCCTTCCCCTCCAAACATTGGAGCTGAATTAAGGATTGTGGTATGGGAATTGAGTAATTGCCTTAACCTTATCAAGATCAACCCATATCCCATGTTTTGATACCATAACCCAAGAAGACACCCAAATTTGACAAAGAACACACACTTGTGTGGATTCAAACGAATTTGGTAGAACCTACACCTAAGAAATATATCTCGAAGATGAGCTAGGTGTTGCGTCAGGTGTTTGGAATGAGCAGGTAGGCCATCCAAGTATGCTTGGATGATATGTCTAATATCACGAAAATCGTAGTCCACGGCCCTCTGAAAATTGGCACTGCATTATTAAGACCGAATGGAATCTTATGGTATGCAACAGTGCCCCAAGGAAAGATAAATGAAGTTTTATGTTGATTGGCCATTTTGATAGCAATTTGGTTATAATCTGAGAAGCCATCCATAAAGGAAAATTATTCACATATAACGCAGTCATCGATAATTTTCTCAATGGACTGGGTAGGATAGTTGTCTTCAGGGCAAGCAGTGTTCAAATCACAGTAATTGACACATCCATGGATGGTACCTTATTTTTTGTCAACTGGAACCAGATTAGATACCCATCCCATTAGGGGAATAAAATAGATGAAACTACCACTCAATAGATTTTTGACTTTTGTCTTGATGGTATCTATATTTTGAGGGTGGACTAGCATCCCACCTCAGCCACCTTGTGTTCATCCCTAAAATTATCACCACTAAGGTCACCTCAAATCATAGACACCATCGGGGGTGACACGGTTGTAGATAGTATGTTGTGTGGGTAGGACACATGAGTCCCTAACTCAGCTCTGATATCCTCAAAGGGAATCCTGGTACACAGAATACCTTCCACAATGCAATCAAAGGTGGGTTACCTTCTCTCGTACTTTGATGATCTCTCTCTCTTAACTCCCTTGTTAGAGGAGTGGTGCCAGATGATGTGAGTGTAGCAGAATTTTCTCTCTTTAATGACACTAGTTTAATTTTTTACGTCTTGGGAAATTTTCTCACAATAACCTATCCCAAGACCCTAACCTAAACTAATATGTGTGTATCCTAAAAAAGAGTTCTTGATTACTTTTATTATGAGGTTGATTTTCAGTGAACTTGATTAATGTATTCAGAGGGGGTGTTGGCATATGGAATTTTATGAGACTCTGACTCAAACCATGTAGAAAATATTATTTTAAATTTCAGTTCGATGAATAAGAGTTCCTATAAGGAGAGAGAAACTATATGTCTTTTGCCAAAACCAAACAGTCTTAATCTAGTTCTAACACAAGAAAATCAATGCAGACATGCAATGCTCAGATAACAAACCTAATATGACAGAACTAACCACCTAAAATGATAGAAAGCTAAAAAAAGGAATTTTTTTTTTTTTTAAATTTTTTCAAAATCAATGCAATTAAGCTAATCTTCCAAAAGAAAAACAAACATGCCTGCAACGAACAAGAACAAAGTTCAACAACATAGATCCTGAGATCGAACCATAAGTGAGACTGGCAAATAGTAAAATCCACAAAGCTAGGTGGATAGCATATGTTTGGGCCTATAACGCAAATCTCAATAGCACACGAGGCATTAGCAGCAAGGTTAACACATTGTGTGAGAGTGAGAAGGGTGTTATAATGCACTGGAAGGCTATTACACTAGTATTAATCAGAAAAAGGGTTAAATCAAGGTTGAATCAAGATTTGTGAACATAATATTGGTTGTAAGCAGGCAAAGTGACAAGAATTCAGGCTGGCAAGACAAGGCAGAAGTAAAGAGAGCCAAAGATCCAAGATCTAGGATATCAAAGAGGGAATATAAGAATGATCCCTAGTGGAACCGCCAATTTTGCTATAGGGATTAATCCATGGATGTATGGATAGAAAACACTCTCAGGTTTCCCAGAACCTAAGGTAGATGGATCAACGGATTTGTAGTTGTTCAAGCAAGATACATTCAAACATAGAAATGTTAGCTAAGAATTGACAAAGTAATGGTGAGGATTTATCTGCTTGTCCTTTGCATAGATCTACTGGACTGATCAGTATGGCAAAGAAGGAACCCTCAGTAAACTCAAATAACTAGACCTGCACACAAAGTGGACAACAAGTGATCTTCACAGCATATATAAACTTGAAAAAATCAACATATTAACACATAGAAGCATATAGTAATTGAATGCATCAACAACAAAGCATTGTTCTAAATCATCAGATCATAACACATAAAATGTAAACATTAGAGCCATGACGTAGACATAACAGCAATATATCTATATTATTAATTCTCAGAAGGTAGATTACAACCATTATGTTGCAACAAGACTTCCCTCGGCTCCTAGGTCCTCCTTCTCTCTCTCAATAGTGTCTCGAAAACATAATTGTAGTATACCTAGGGGGGATAATATGGGGTACAGAGCGAGGTACCCAAGAAAATAATGTAATGGATAATGTAAGGATGATAAATAAATGGACCATAATTAATAAATAAAGTGGTTAACCTGCATTATGCAAGGGACCACAAGTAGTTAGGAAATAATGTGATAAGCCCATGGTATTGGATGTATGGTATTTAGATACCCATGGTATTGTATGTATGAAGTGTATTGACAATCATATGGCTTGTGGAGTGATCTCCTCCTTAAGGAGTAATTGTATGGTGTTACCCGTCCTCAAGGGTTGTGATATAAATAAAGATCTGAATTTTTATCACCTATTGTGTTATTTCTTAGGAATATTTGGAATTTTAATATATTTGCAGGTAAGATATACTACAAGTGGTATCATAGCACTTTCCTGGGCAGAATGTTTTTTTTCATTTTTTTTTCGAAATTATTTGAGCAGCGAGTTTGCAAATCAGATCTGAAAATTTTGGTAAAAAAATTGCAAAAAAAAATAGAAAATATTGATTTTGTGAAAAAATACCCAATTTCAAAAACAAAAAAATAAAAATCGTCCAAATCAAATTCCGGATGAGGGAGATATCGAGATATCGCTAATTTAAAATTAGTTGTGTTCTAGAAATTTTGCTGATGCAAACTCGTGGACAGTGACTCTCATGTAATTTTTTGTAGTTTTTGTGCAAAATTTTAGAAAATGGATTATATATCTAAGCTTCTATTGAAAAATCACCCAATTTAAAAAAAAATCAGTCGAATTGGAGTTCAGATGAGGGAGATGTCATTGATTTAAATCAACTCTTTTTTCAGAAATTTTTGTGATGATAAGACAGGTGTAGCACGAATGTGTGTTTCTAGAATGCCTAGATCAGGATTTCAATCACAGAAGAAGATACATAATGGCCATTCCATTTCCAAAAATATGTTATAATAAGGATTATGAGTTATATTGACCAAGTTATTCCCATTTTAAATTTTCCCCAAAGCAAGTGATTTTTTTAAGAACTCTTACTCTATTTTAAAGTTCTAGCAAGATGAGTTTTGTAGGAAAAGATGGTGGCCCTACTATTGAAGAATTCCCAAAAGTGGAAAATTCAACATGTCTGAAATTTTGGAAATATTTAACATGACCTAGTTTTAGGGATGAGGTTTTCATATGGTTGAGTTCACTTGACAAAAATCAATTGATGATACTTTCTGATAAAGAATTTGAAAAAGTATTTTTAGAAAAATGATCTCATGCTAGAAAGCAAGTTAATGAGAAACATAAGCGTTTTTTTTTTGTTGTTATATCCATATTATAGGTTCATGGATGTATTCATATAGAGAAGATCATTGTGTCTATCAACCCTAGTTGCAAGCATAATTTTATCAATGTTCATTTGACAAACAAATTACAAGTTCCAACAAAACATATTGAAAACACACAAGTTGATAATGAGGATGTTCAAATTTATAAAGATTTGAAGAATTCTATGGATAATTGTGTGTTGCATTTTGATTTTTATACTTCAGATATGGACAATGTGAATTTTATTTTGAGATACCCTTAGATAGAATCCATTGGAACTTTCAATATTAATGTGCAAAAGAAATTCATGAAGCTCTAGTATAAAAAGAAGAAAATTACATTGCAGGATATTTCCATTAGGAACCAAGCAGAGACTGTGGAGGTAGAAGCACAAAGCTCTAAAGGAACTGACATGTCATATGATGAGCCTCTGATGGTCGACAACCAAAACACTAACATCAAACCAGGAGCCAAAAAAAGCACCAAACACCACTCAGGCACCAATAGTGGAGGAATTAACGAAAGATTTTCCATCAGTTAAAGCTTCAACATATCACCACCCACATCACTGAGCAAGACAACAACCAGCAAGGTGGTAACAAATTATCAACAAGGACATCAACCACTAGACGATACATAGATAGGTGCGACAATCCACCCACAAAACATCAACACAAAGGAAATTCCAAAACTAGCTTCCATCTCAAGCGAGTGATGCACCAGCTAGATCGAGTGTTCACCTTTCTATGGAATGGCTAGATGCACGTGCATGGTACCAATGGACTACTCTTTTGAGTCGATCTTATTATTTGTGTTATTCTCATGTTTCGAGGATGAAACATGTTTAAGTGGGGTGGAATGTAGTATACCTAGGGGGGATAATATGGGGTACATAGGGAGGTACCCAAGAGAATAATGTAATGAATAATGTAAGGATGATAAATAAATGGGTCATAATAAATAAATTGGCTAACCCGCATTATGCAAGGGACCACAAGAGTTAGGAAATAATGTAATAAGCCCATGGTAATGGATTTATGGTATTTAGAGACCCATGGTATTGTATGTATGAAGCGTATATAGATGCTAAAGACTCCCCATTGAGAGATGTCAAATATTGTTGTATTGACAAGCATATGACTTGTGGAGTGATCTCCTTCCTTGAGGAGTAATTGTATGGTGCTACCCTACCTCAAGGGTTTTGATATTAAAAAATATCTGAAGTTATATCACCTATTGTGCTATTTCTTGGGTGCATTTGGAATTTTAATATATTTGAAGGTCAGATATACTACAATAATTGTGTACAAATTCTGCTCCATATTAAAGTGGCCTTGCCTCCAATATATAGGCAATGGAAGGCTAAGATTTTGTCATTTTCTTCACCAATTCACTTTGGGAAAATTCCAAAAGGCTGGAGGATGTTTCCTCTACTTTATTGTTCTTTCCCCATTCATTAGCCTCTGTTAGGATAGGAAATTTCCAAAGACAAGTTTGAGGCGAATCTTTCCATGCTTTTAGGGTCAACCTTCAATAAATAATGGAGTGTCAGTGAGTTAACTCAGTTATTTTCCTTCGCGAGCTCATGAAATTCAGGTAACACGACCTTATAGGAAAAACAGAGTGTTCATGACTAGGTTAACATGGTCTGCTACACTATTGGACTGGGTTAGCATGCCTTCTGCTAGTTTTTGGGGTGCATTACCATGGCAAATAGGCTTGTAAATTAGGGTTTCTTCCAGTCCAAGTTGGTCTTCTCCTCTAAGTTGATGAGGAGGTATTTTCCAGTGTAACATAAAGGAATCTACCACTAAACTTTCTCAATTAACTATATCATGTATCCTTCATATTGTTTATCTCGACCAAAAGAAATTAACTACTTACTAACTTGGGTAGATAGAGAAGCTCCACCCAAAATCCATACAACCTAACATAAGTGTGTATCCCTTAATGGAAAAACATGCTCTTCCCTTTATAAATATACCTAACATTCAATGTTAAGGGCTCTAGTTCACTTCCTTCCTACAATTATTTACTTAAATTTTTCTATAAAACAATCCTATATTCGTAATAAGTGAACAAGGCTTTATGCCTATAAAGGATTGGATACCATGAGTACACAAGATAAACCTCATGAGTCTTCAAAGGTTTTACAAAAGGAGAAAGAAAAAAATTAAGTATGAAGCCATGTGGAACCTCTTAGTTTTCTAGAATTCTAAGAACTCGTAGGAAATTTTATTGAAAACATAAACCTCTTTATTGTGAAGCATATAATAAATAACATAGACCACATGCATTTACATGTCAATTGTAGGTTCTTATCCAACTGCAAGGTAAAAAACTCTTGCAATCTCCTTATAAGTCTTAGTGAACTTATCTATTGACCTTATATATTGTTGTAGCATCTAAAAAGGGATATTAACCTTTTATATTCTTATAGTTTTTTACTTTGGTTGTAAATGCCAATTGTTCATGATACTAAAACCACCAATATGTGCATCCAAAAAGGCATCAATGTTGGGCACCCTGAAAATCCTAGTGGGTTGTTAAATAATGAATCCATACA
>APFE031640555.1:237702-269267 GCA_000404065.3 Pinus taeda | reverse complement strand
ATTAATTAATTAATTAATTTGTTTAATTAATTAATTAATTTGATTTGGTTATAAAATAGCCAAATGTTTATTTATTTATATGTTTCTACTTGTTTTTTTGTTTAAGGAGGATGTAATATGAGTTAATTATTGATGCTTTAAGATTTCAAGTAAAGGTTTCTAGGTGTTGCTTAGTTTTAATCCATCGTCTCGGTTTAAGTTATTCTTCCTTTCTTCTATTTCAATGGCTTCTTTGGTTTTCCTTTTAAGATAATTGTCTTCTTTTCTAACAAGTTTGACTTCTTCCATGCAGATGTAATGAGAGGAAGAGTGAACATGTTCTGCTAAGGCCAATTTTGAGGTTTTTTCTCCTCTTAAGTTAGTTGTGTGTTCTTTAATTCTGATGTTAAGAGGCCTACCTATTTCACCTATGTATTCCTTTCCGCATGAACAAGGAATAACATAAACGCCTTTTTGAAGGTTAGGGTTGATGGGATCCTTGACTGAGTTGAATAATTGCTAATGGTGTTGGCAGGGGTGAAGGCTACATTAATGTTGCGTTTATTAAGAATTTTAGTAATTTTATCAGTGGTGCCTTTTATGTAAGGAAGTGAGACCTTGGGAGTTGATAAATTGTTATCTTAGATATCTTTATTATTCTTGTTTAGGGATAGGTGCATGGCTTTCTTAATGGTATTCCTATTATAGTCATTTAATTCAAACACTTTTTGAAGATGGTTCAGTTCATCATTTAAATGGTCAGGATCAGATATTCTGACAGCCCTAGTGGTTAAGGTCCTAATGACGCCCATCTTCTATTTAGGATGGTGATGAGAATTTGCATGTAGATATCGTTCTGTGTGGGTTTTCTTTCTTTAGACTTGGAAACCAAGTGACCCTTCTTTTGTGGTTCGAAGGATATCAAGAAATGGAAGTTGGTTGTTATTTTCAGTTTCAATGGTGAATTTTATATGCTCCGAAAGGCTATTTAAGTGATTGAGGAATAGGTCAAGTTTTTCTTTTCCAGGACTCCATTTGGAAAATATGTCATTGACAAACCTTTTCCATTCTTCAAGGGTGTATGGAAATGACCTAAGAGCCTTTTGTTCGAAGTGTTCCATAAAGATGTTGGCAACAATGGGGGATAGAGGAGAGCCCATAGCCACACCATGGGTTTGTTCATTAATCTTACCTTTGAAACTGAAGTAAGAGGATTTTAAGCAAAGAACCAGAAGATCCACAGTTTCTTTATCTGTGATGTTTCTCATGATATTAATAACTTCATCAATAGGAATCATAGTATAAAGAGATACAATGTCAAAGCTAACCATAAGATCCTCGTCCTTCACTTCTATGTTGTTAATCCATTGAACAAAGGAATATGAGTCTGTTATAGAAGAAGGGGTATTACCAAATAGGGGTCTAAGTTTCTTGGCTAGGTGTTTCACCAGAAGGTAAGTAGGGGAACCTATGGTATTGACTATAGGTCTGAGAGGTATGTTAATTTGTTTGTATAATTACCTAATGACCTAATTTCCTAGATTAACTATTTCATAACCTATATATATACCCTAAATATAGCTCATGGATACATCATTAATATCTTTAGAATATCTATTGAAGTACCCCTGATGATGGACTCACTGGGTAGTCTGAAACATTGGGTTCATAAAACTCTATAACAGGTCATTCCTCCACTATCTTAAATCCTAGTGGGTGTCAAAAATTTCAAAATATTTCTAAATATTGAAGGAATAAACCAATTATTCATGATACTAAAACAACTAACATGTGCATCCAAAAAGGTATTAGCATTGAACACCCTAAAAATCCTAGTGGGTTCCAATGGTCGTGAAATATTTTAAAACATGAAGGAAGAAAGTGAAAATGTAGCTTGTATTCTTTATTAAATGCACAACTCTACATTTAGAACCCTATATCTCAATGCCCTGACCACGAACCTCTCAAATAAAATACCTTTATCACACAATTATTGTTCTCAAACATTGAGACCAAAACAACATTTTTTTTTGTTCTTCCTCCAACAAAGTAGAGAACTTGGTTATGACTACTCCTTTAGAAATATATTAATTCTTCCTTTTCTATTGTTCTTGTGGTTCCACGTAATGATACTTTGTTATATTTCATTTTCCTAGAGAATCTCTTTCCACTTATTTTTGCTTCTTGTATGAGTATTAAAAGTTACCATTATGTGGATATCTCAAGTAAGCTTCATGCTTTTCTCTTTATAAGTAGGACTAGAGTTTTGTGTCACCATATTGTCAACAATATGTTTTTTGACATCAGCATCCTCATTATCTCCTCCTCCCTCCTTAAGTACCTTAAATTCTATCAACATCCCCATTATCTCCTCCTCCCAACTTAAGTACCTTAAATTCTAGGATATAATTGGTATAGCCAAAATACATTAAATGTGCCTTAACCCTATGTTCTAGATCATATCAAGCAATGAATTTACTCTCCCTTATGTTAAAGGAGTCTACCACCCAAGCCTTCTCAATTAACTATATCATGTGTCCCTCACATTGTTTATCTCAACCAAAAGGAATTTCTCACATACTAACTTAGGTAGATATAAAGGTTTCCCCTCAAATCCATACAAGCTAATATAACTGTGTTTCCATTAATGGAAAAGCATGCCCATTCATCTAAAAGAAATACCTTGCATCCAAAGTTAAGGGTTCTAGTTCCCTTCTTTCCTATGATTATTTACTTAAATTTTTCTACAAAACCATCCTAGACTTATAAAAATTGAACAAGGCCTTATGCCTCTAAATGATTGGATACCATAAGCCCACAAGGTCAACCTCATGAGTCTTCAAAGCTTTTACACCAACATAGATCCATCTTAACTCTGAATCTACCAAGCATCGAGAGAGATCAAACCTCTCAAGATTCAAAACTCTTTTTAAGTGCAAAACCTAAGAAAAGGTTTGCACATCAAGAGATTGATTCCTCTTGGAGCTTGGTAAATTTGAAGTTAAGACGAATCTATATTGATTGTTTATAAGATTGTTTATATTTATATAAATTTCAAACACACACATATTCTTATTTTTTATTTATTAAAACCATGATAACACATATAGTTACATGTCTTATTATTTTTTTGTTTAATTTTATTATATATATATATATTTATATTATATATATATATATATATATATATATATTATTTATATTATATTCTATATATATATGTATATATATATATTAATATATATGATATAATAATAATTAATATATTATATATATATATTATATATAATAAATAATCTATATCTATAGTATAATATAAAAATAATAATATAAATATCCTCAAATGAAGTTTAAGTGTCTGGGCCAGACTGAATCTTGAATGTGCTGTTGTGTGATCATGCTTCACTCTCTTGATTCCGTTGGGAAGACCCCCAGGGTAGAGGTTTATCAGTTTCCTCTATGAAAGTGGGGAAGTACTTTGGGGTTTTCATGCTTTCATTCCGAGGAAAAAAAAATAATTAATATAATACATCTATATTTATTACTTTTTTGTTTTAAAGATAATTATTAATTAAATTTTAGGTTTTTATATGTTTATTATTTATATGTTGGGAAATAATGAAATTGGCATGTTTTTTGTGTCTGTTAGGGTTTCAACCAGAGGTGATGGTGCCCATTTCTTGTGTCGAAGAATGCACTAGAATTCCTAAATATGGCACCTCATTGTTTTCAATTGCCCTGCACCTTCATCCTTCTCCCATGGTGTCAATATTCACTCAGCTTTGCATGTAGATTTGGTCAAATAACATTGGGTTTCCTTGACTGCAATGTTGATGCCCAAGGCCAATGTAAAGGGGATAACCCTAGGGTTGAGCTCTGCTATGGTGACAAACTCTGCCTTCACCTTCACAAGGACATTGAATCTGTTTTGTGGAGAATGCAATAATATATTGTATCAAAAGGAAGACAAAGAAAAAAATATTCTCCCCTATGCCTACCGAAATTTCGATAATCGGGAGGTTGCATAAAATAATTGTGTGCAGAAATGAGATTCATCATGTGGCAGGTGAGTGCATAGATATTTTACATGAAGTGGCTCAAAATTCCACACTTCCATGCACTAACATTATGCGATGTGTTGTGTGAAATTATGGGGACGTTGTATTCTTCCAAATTAGGTGTCCACTAGAAAACCTAAGGTTGAGAAGTAACATCAAGGTTTTGGTAATGATATCAGTCAACAATACATTGTTCGATCAGGATTTACATGCATCGATGCAGTGGGGCATTGATAAATTGGAAAATGTCATGAAGTAACCAACTAAGGATAAATTAAGGGATAACTTGGATTGCTTACAAAGGAATATCTGAAGGAACCCAATTTTCCACAAGATCTTACATATCAAAGGAAAATTCTTCTACCACAGGGTTCTTCTGGCATCCAAGTTGAGGTAGTCACCCCAGTTCTTATGAAATTTACGATCTTTGCGAGGCCAATATTAGGTTGTTCCCTATGTACACAAGTCCTAGACACAAATTTGCCTCTTCACTTGCAATCAGAATTCATGATCAGATTGGAATCACCTCTAGCACTATTCGACTCCTACATGGAAGTAGGAAGCTTCAAGTTATTAGATCCCTCGACAAGTATGGTATAGCCAAGGATGCCTCTATTTATATAGTCTCAAGATTAAAAGGTAGATCCAAAGGTTGGAGTGTGTCCTCCTCCTCCCAATACAAATCCTTTAAATTCCCTAAAGTTAGGACTTTCACCTCCAAATCCCAAAAATATCTCAAGTCCAACATTCGTTGTGGAATAGGCAGAAGACTTTCCATCTCTTGAAGTGGATAACATTGTAACCAACTTCATTTCCACAAATTATGAACAACAGACAATTATTTTTCATTTTAATGGGTTTTAGCCTTTGACATATACTCTTCAAGAATGGGTGGACCAAAACTAGTCCCTGAATACATATCTATATTTTTGTTCAAAAGGATTATTTATAGTACTATTTAAAAATTTATAGCACCAAAAAAAGGTTTATAAACAAGGACCCTGGTTTTGGGTCATTTCGGTCTCTCATTTCAAACATGGTTCCCTGAATTTAATCATCTTTCCATGACGACTATGGATGCTCCAGCATGGGTAAGGCTTCTTAACCTGCCCATTCATTTTATTTAACCAAATATCTTAGTTGATGTGGGAAACTCACTAGGTTGTTTCAATAAAATAGACACTAAAATGATTGGGAAACTCACTAGGTTGTTTCACATGTGTTGAAGTAGATCTTAGAAAAGGTTTCCTGATAAAATCCTTCTCGAGTGGAGGGGTAATGTTTATTCGTAATTGGTGGACTATCGAAACATTTCCTTTTTCTATAGGAGTTGTCAAAATCTCGTTCATCTTCAAAATGATTTCCATTTTTCTTAAGGGTCATATCCCCACCTGGATCCTAAGAAAAATAGTTGTGGATGGAAAGATCCAAAGGATATATAAGTACTTAAAATTACTTTGACTCACAAGTAGGAAAACATACAGCAAAAGAAGACACCTACAACCAAATCAACTTCAAACTCAGCTCAACCACATGTAGAGCCATCTCATCCTTCAGTTGAGGAGGCTCATACTTCAATTGAAAATGAAAGAGGCACAACCATAATATTGGCTTCATCAATGAGTGGGCACAAACATATCCACAAATTAAATCACTTGAATAGTGATAAGAAAACAACAAATAATGCATAACCTCTAGCAATGCAACTCTCTCAAAGAAATGTCGTCACTATCTCCTCTACATATGTTCTTTATAACTCCTTAGAATGGATTGATGTTCGCAATAGAAAAGGGAAAAGGAAAAATCCATGATCAATCATGGGTTATAAGTCCAAGATTGTAGTAATTGTGTATTGTGTTGATTTTGTATGGACAGAATGATATAATTTACTATTTTGTGGTAATACAAATTAACTTCAAAAAGAAAATTGTATGTTGTGAAATATATATCCTTATTTTTTAAATTTATTTTAATGTGATATGTATACAATAATTTTTTCTTGCAAAAAATACTTTGAAATTTTATTAATAAAAACAAATTACAATAGAACAAATTGAATTGAATTGATTTATTGTTTTTATTACTTTTTTAATTGAGCTGACATTATGTTTTATTATTTTTTGATTTAATGATTCATTTTATGGACACTAACATTTCTCTCATATTAAATTGACATTTAAATGTTTACACTCATTTACAACCACAACAACATCTCCCCTATATTGAGCCAACATTTTGTAGATATTACTATAGATTCACAAGCTCATGCAATTTACTAAAGCAGAAGACAAGAATCTACTTCTTCTCTTTATAGTGGAAGCCCATAAAGGTCGATGAAAACAATAATAGCAAGAGGAAAATAAATCAATGACACATAACACAATAAGTATCCGGGGAAATCCATAGCTCAAAACCCCACTATCTATATTGCATTAATCTAGAAATCCAAGATGATAATACAATGCTTGTTCTCACAAGAAAAATCCCAGCACTCAGTATGATCAATATCCTAACTCACAAGCAAGCTCAAGCCAATCTCTAGCCTCTTTTGTTGCTCTCCAAGACCCTATTTCCTTGCACAATTCCTATAGCTGAATAGCCCATATTAATTGGAATCTAGTGCACCCAAAACTGCGCAATCCACACTAGGTTCAATTCCTAATTGCATACATTATCTATACAACTTAGTAAATTATACAACTAATAGCACATTGTCCCTACACTCTAGTCTCAACTGGGTCTTTCTCAGAATCAACATGCATGATTTTCTGATGAAGGAATCTTTAGTTAACTGGAATATCACTAGTTAATGCATTAGTGCACCAACTAACTATTAACTCTCTATTAGTTCCACAAACAGTTTGGAACTAATTAAACTGAATTTAACTTAGTAAACTGAGTTATCTAATTGCAACTCACAATTAACTCATCCTGGACCCCTATAAAATAGGGAGAACATATACATGGCTTCAGAAAGACTTCCAACTCGAAATTCGTAAGCCAATTAAATTTAATTAACTATTTACTAGTTGCTATGAGAATGTAATTCGATTTTAATTCTCAGTTTAATTCAAGGACAAGTTAAACCAAAATTTCTGGATTCTATTTTTGTCATTTCTTGTTGTTATTTTCAACACTCCCTCTCAACAAGAAAGGAATTCAACTCGATCCTGATCATGAACCTTTGGAATGTTCTACATGCAACACTTCTCTCTAGTGTTGTTGCTCCAACAACTCTAGAAACAAAAAAACATCCAACCTTAATCAGAATGATGCCTCTGTCATCAAAGTCTCTAACTGTTATTGCCTCTGTGGTCTAAAAACTTTGCACTTTTGTTGACTCTGCCTTTCTGCACTATTTCCAGCCCTTCACTACACTTTTCAGTTGACTTCTCTAGCCTTTGTCACTCTGATCTCTTGCTGCATCAATCCCATTGATTCCTCCCACTACTATGTACTTTGGGCTCCAGTAGCAAGGTATGATCCATGAGATAAAACCTCTCAATGGACGATGCCCAATTTCATCCCTCTTGGGACTATCACTTCACATTGCATCACCTCACACCTAGAGGTATGGTTGCATATGATCCCTCAACCCACTTGACTCGAAATTTCCCCCTACTGGAGGTCTCTGCATGAGTGGATGCCTCCACTCGGTCTCCTCCTTGCTTCTCCAATTATGGTTGCTCTACAATTTTCTGAGACTGCTTCTTCTCTGCTTGAGTGGATCTCTCCACTCAGTCTCCTCTTAGCTTCTCCAATTGTGGATGCTCCACAATTGTCTCATACTGCTTCTTATGGGGTTGCATGTTGAGAGGTAATTTACTCTCCCTCCCAACCACCAAGTCTCTAACATTTTCCTTCTCCTCAAGTCTTTGCATGCATCTTGAACCTCAAGAGCATACAGATTCTTGACCCGTGAACCAATATGTTTCACTTGTCCCATGGTGATGTGTCTAAGGAAAACCTTTCCCTTACTAAAAACCACATCATAGACATAGTCTTCCAATACCGCGACTGAAACAAGATTCTTCTTTAGTCCTAGAACATACATCACATCTGTGATCCTGAGAGGGGAGCTAGACTCCCTTTGAAAGGTAACCATACTGATCCCAGTAGCTCTATACCTCTCTTCATCTCGAGACTCTATGCTCCGCTTGAGGTATTCCTCCTCAAAATCACTAAAGAGATCTCTATTCCCCGTCATATGGAATGAGGCATTGTTTTCAAGATACCACATGCCTCCCATGGCAGTGTCGGCCATGCATGCAATAAGATTGAAATCAAGTTTGAATTGTGAAGCTATAGCTTCACCTACTGCCACTAATGTCGGCTCCTTCTTCCTTGCTTTCTTCTGTGGGCAGTTCTTGGCATAGTGCCCATGCTTGTGATAGTGAAAACAATTTACTTGCATCAATTCCATCTTATTTCTACCCTCCTCACCTTGGGACTTCTTCCCCTTTTCCTTCTTTGCCTTACTCACTAAGGAAAAATCCTCTTCCACTTCCTTGGAAGAGGTCCCATCTCTGATGTTCCTTCTGATCTCCTCCTGCATCAAATCTGACCATAGTCATTCCCAATCTAGCAGCTTCTCCCAACCATTGGCAAAGTCATGATAACTATGCCAACTCTTTGGGAGTTCTAGAAGAGAAAGACTCACCATATCATCCTCGGAAATCATGATTCTGACACTTCCAATTTCATCACAACATTGAGTGAACTTGGTCAAGTATTTTGGAATTGAGTCGCTCGCATCCATCTTGATTTTTCAAAGTTTATCTTTCTGTGTCAAATTCCTTTGGTCATTATTGTTCTGGAAAAGGTCCTTCAATGCTTTCCACATATCATGCAGAGTTTCCTTCCCATGGAGACTAGAGACAATGTGGTCTCGAACTCCCTCAAGGATTATCCACCTTGCCCTTACCACACATTTCTTCCATTCGGTCAGATTCTAAGCATTCAATGTTGGTGGCTTAGGAATGTCTTGATCAATGAATTCCTTCAATTCATTGTCTTCCAACACGGCCTCCATCATGTCCTTCCAGGCTATATAGTTCGAGCTTCCGTCCAAGGCATACTCGAGCTGTAAACCATAGAATGCCATCTGTCGATCCTCAAGTTTGAAATGCAAATTCTAATTTCACTTGTAACCCTGAACTCAAAACTTCAAAATATCCTATAGTATATTATTCTTAGTTCTAATACCATGTAGATATTACTGTAGGTTCACAAGCTCGTGTAATTTACTAAAGCAAAAGACAAGAATATACTTCTACTATTTACAGCGAAAGCCCATAAATATTGATGAAAACAATAATAGCAAGAGGAAGATAAATCAATGGCACATAACACAATAAGTATCCGGGGAAAGCCACAGCTCAAAACCCCACTATCTATATTGCATTAATCCAAAAATCCAAGATGATAATACAATTCTTTTTCTCACAAGAACAATCCCATCACTTAGTATGATCAATCTCCCAGCTCACAAGCAAGCTCAAGCCAATCTCTAGCCTCTTTTGTTGCTCTCCAAGCCCATATTTCTTTGGACAATTCCTATGGTTGAATAACCCATATTAATGGGAACCCAGTGCACCCAAAATTGTGCAATCCACACTAGGTTCAATTCCTGATTGCATGCATCATCTATACAACTCAGTAAATCAAAAAATTGATAGTATAATGTCCCTGTACTCTAGTATCAACTGGGTCTTTCTCATAATCGACATGCATGAGTTTCTAATGAGGGAATCTTCAGTTAACTAGAGTAGCACTAGTTAATGCATTAGTGCACTAACTGACTTTTAACTCTCTATTAGTTCCAAAATAGTTTGGAACTAATTTAACTTAACTTAACTCAGTAAATTGAGTTATCTAATTACAACTCACAATTAACTCATCCTGGACCCCTATAAAATAGGGAGAACATATACATGACTTCAGAAAGACTTCCAACTCGAAATTCCTAAGCTAATTAAGTTAATTAAACTTAATTAACTATTTACCAGTTACTATGAGAATAGAATTCGATTTTAATTCTCAGTTTAATTCAAGGACAAATTAAACTGGAATTTATGGATTCTATTTTTATCATTTCTTGTTGCTATTTTCAACACATTTAAATTTTTACACTCATTTAAAAACATTACATCATATCCCCCATACTGAGTTGTAGAGTGCCTCTCAGCACAAAAAAACTAAAGCAAAAAAATAAAGTATGAAGCCATGTGGAACCTCTTGATTTTCTAGAATTCCAACAATTGGTAGGAAATGTCATCGAAAACAAAAACCTCTTTATTGTGAAACATATAATAAAAAAATAGACCACGTGCATGTCCATGTCAACTGTAGGTTCTTATCGAACTACATAAGGAAAAACACTTGCAATGTCCTTATAAGGGTTAGTGAACTTATATATTGGCCTTATCTATTCATGTAGCATTAAAATAATGGATATTGACCTTTTGTATTCTCATAACTTTTGACTTAGGTTGTAAAATCCAATAATTTATGATACTAAAAATCACCAACATTTACATCCAAAAAGGCATCAATGTTGGGTGCCCTGAAAATCCTAGTGGGTTTCAAAAATTGTGACATGTTTATAAACATGGAAGGAATAAACCAATTATTCATGATACTAAAACCACTAACATGTGCATCCAAAAAGGTATTGACATTAGGCACCCTAAAAATCCTAGTGGGTTCCAAAGGTCAGGATATCTTTTATAAACGTGGAGGAAGTAAGTGAAAATGTAGTTCGTCTTCTCTGTCCAATGCTTGATTCTATATTTAGAACCCAATCTCATAGCACCTCAACCACTAACATCTAAAAATAAAATACCTTTATCACCCAGCTACTATTCTCAAATCTTGATACCAAAACAACAGTGTTTTGTCGTTCTTCCTTTAACAAACTTGAATACCACTCTTTATCACCCAAGTGAAGCAAAGGAAAAAGGGGGTTGGGGGAGAGTGGGTGGTGGTAAATAGGGTTGTTAAAAGGGCATGCCTTTGCTTTTTACACTCAAAAATTGATGGATATATGTAAAGTGTGATGTTGTACAAAATGAGGGAATCCCATTACAATATTGAGTACATATAGATGAAACAATGTGGCATGGACTTAGCATTGAAAGAGTGCAAGGTTATTGGTGATGTGAAAGCCTCGGGTGGATGAAAATGTGTTTTCAGAGAGGGAAGTGTGAGGATATGGAATGGAACAATGAAGTGACCTTTTGAAGCCATAAGCCTTCCTCCTATGCTCTACATCCCATGTGATCAAAATTGTAGTCAATAATTTTTAAAGCACTTACAACGGGAGTGGCAGCACCGATTTGTAATAAACAGGGTTAAAGCATTGATAACAAAAGTGTTAGCATTATTGTATGTTCTAAAAATTAAAAAATGCACTAACACTCAGGGTAGCAGCGCATATGTGTAAAATTGAGGGTCAGTTAAAACTCTAGCAACGCAAGTATCAGCGCAAAAAGGAAAATTCAAATGTTTGTGTCCTATGTCCAAATAATGCATTGGTAGAGCATACATCAGAAAATGAATAATTATTTATCGAGTGAGCATTGATGAGTCAGATGGTGAGGTCACATGATTCGTTTATGAATTTCGTCGTCGAGAGGTAATGTTGGGTTAAAATATCATGATTGCATGTCAAGATTATTTTTTTAGATCACTTTTCAGTGTGTTATATCATGTATCAATTAACACACCCTAACATAATTACTTCATATGGTAAGACTCGTATAACAAATGATTGAGTTGTTGTATTTCTTATGCTAAAATTGGACGGTTGTTAAGTTTTCCCAAGAAACCCAACATTGAATTGCAATCCCACTTCTGGTGCTTTTGCCTGACGGTAAGAAACATGGGAAGGAGTGGAAAATTGAACAGAGGCGAACCTAAAGCACTTGACCTGCTCGAGATCTATTGAGACATTCAGTAGCATTTTCGGGAAGCAGTTTGGGAACAATTTTTCTCTCGTTGTGCAGGCTATCATGATGGAGTTGCTAGAGCATTTGCGGAAGGTTTCGATGGTTAGCAAGTGATTGTTGGGGGTATTTCATTTCGAGACACTGGAGGAGTTGATTGTTGAAGTCATAGGTTTACCTGTAAATGGAGAAAGAGCATTCAAGAGTCATGTTTTGGTTGGCATTTATGTGCCATTTTTCTAAAGGATGAATTTAAGGAGACGAGTTGGCATTCAGGAGTTCATAGGTCCTAGTTAAAGGATGAGTGTCACTTCCTCCTGTGTATTACTCAGTCATATTTCATTTGTGAAGGATGCTACAATCGGGTAAATCTTTACCATTTCCGGTTCCTATCTCATATAGCAGGTCAATTGAGAATTAATACTCCTTATTTTCTATTGGAAAGCCTGGAACATATGTATGCTAGGGTTAGAACAAGACCAAATGAATCAACCCATTTCATATATCACAAGGGTCTTATTAAATTGTTAATTGAAAGCCAATTAAGAAGGGCTAGAAGGACTTGGGAATATTTTTTTGTTTTGGGGAGGGTTTGAACTCAAAACTGTAAAACCAAAAAGGGGTAGGAAGAATGGTAGAAAAAAGAAATTCAAGTAGCCACAAAACCCTAAACAAAGGACCTCATTTATACAAACAATAATTCAACAAAAGGTGGAACCAATTCCTCCTTTAGTTCCCGAATTACCCATGTTTTATACCAGGAAGAGTGATAGGCTGAAGAAAACAAACGATGCCCCTCCTCCCGTTGTCCCCATACCTTCAGAAAAAGAAGCTAGCGAGAAGACATAGATAGCCAAGGGAAATAAGATTAAGCCTGAAACAGAACAGACACCAGCTGATAAGGAACCCACCTTAGCATAGATGTTTAAAGGTGGAAAAATACCACACACCAAGCCTTGGAATAAGCTGAGATTGAACATCATACTGAAAAAGAACCCTGAGTTAGAAAAAGAGATCATAGATGTAGATAAAACCCCTCAGAAGGACTTGATCATAAACCAGGAGGAATATACAAGCTCAAAGATATCTAAGAAAGATAAAGACTCAAATAAAAAGGTTACTACAAAGTCTTAAAGGATTAAGAGATAAAGGAGAAAAATTGCTGACATCTTGTTGGAGGCATCTAGCACACTTAGCTAGTTGTTTTTTTTACCACATAGTTTTGATCGCCCATTGTCAAGGTGATTTTTTGTTCACAGACTGATAACTCATCTATCAGTTATTTTCATTGGTAAAGATGAATGAGCACTGACAGTTCCGTTGTCAGCGCAATTTTGGCAAGCAATGTCTATAAAAGCGTTGATAACCATCCCGTCGGTGATTATGATCATTTTTTTAGTTTTGGAAGGATATCGATAAGATTTCCAGCGTTGTCAGATCAAGAAGCCCGAAGGGAGGAGCTGCATAACATATGATATTTTTAAGAGTAAGAGGCACAAGTTCCAACAAATTAGGCGAAAGATCAATCACCATTTTTTACTGAGTTTTCTAGCCAAGTTTGTAGCACGTTGTTATGGTTTGGATACAGATATGCCTGGAAATATGTATTAAGTGTAGGTATTTGACATATACGCTTTATATTTTTAGAAGATTGTGATTAAGTAGATACATAGAATTTTTTTATAATTTGTAATATTTCCTATAAATACAAGCTCTGTAGAATGAAAGAGGTTTGGTTTTTTATTAGAAACCTTTTTTGCTTTGTGTATTTTCTAAAAGTTTAATAAAGGAAGACTAATTCTACAACAGAGATTCTTGTGTTGAGATATTTTAGATATGTGTTTTCCTATTTTTCTTTTCCTTATATGTTGTCATATGTATGTTCTTCCATTATTGATAAGAGTAAATAAGCATAAATCATATTTATTATGCTTTATTTATATGATCAATATTTCACAAATCACTGACTTATGCTTTGTAGAATTCATTATTATGGTGCTTTTATAGCTATACCACTACCTTCTTATTTTGCATTCCATCTCAACCATTTTAAATCTCAAAGTATCTCGGCTACCTTACCTCTATGAAGGTTTTAGTGTGCTTCCTTGTTAAGATAAATATTTGACTCCATGTCCAATTGAAATCTATGAAACCCTTCCATGATTTTCAAGCTTTGTTATATCAAACCCAGTCATTGTGTTAAGTACATAACTAGTAATTTTGACTGAGTTATAGAAGGGATGCCCCTTTGGATTGAAAGGGATAGCTTTCAATTAAATAGATTGGTTATAGGTTATCTTAGAGTTTTTCCCTTATAGTTAGGGTTTTCTCTGAGTGATAACATTTTTGCATCGTTGTTAGGGAACAAAAGATACATTCTTCCTGAACAACTTGATTGTTCAAGTCAGATCTCTGAGAGCACACGGGGATTTCAATATTAGTTGATTGCAATATTTTTTCTCTGGCGAAACCACTTTGAAATTTAGGGTGATCATACTGGCGAAAGTCGAGCTCATAGGTGGGTTTACACTTAGAGGAAACCTGATCCAAATCAACCATAGACTTTGTCAAGTCCGGAGAGACTATTCAGAAGAAGAAGAAGAATATCTCCAAAAAAATCTTGTGCATTTTATTTAGAGAGGTCTTATTAATTATCTAAAAAGGTTGAATCTATTGATGATATATAGTTTGACACCAAATTTGAACAGACTCTACTTAAATCTAATTCTAAAAGAAATCTTTCAGATATTGTATTTGATAAGACCATATTTGAAACTTGTATTTCTAATTTGTTAGTCAAGAACTAGATTTGTTGCCACAAGATCAAGAAATTTGGTTTCAGTAGAAAAAGTTGGAAAAGATAGTTCATGAACTTTAGAATAGTTGCATCCAGGTCCCCAACTTTTCCATTTTTAATTCCATCATTCTCTGCCTCAACTAGTCCTCTGGTTTCTGTGGGATTTCAAACTCCTATCTCAGCAACTATCACAACAACAACTTCATTACCATTGACATCTTCTTTCCAAATCCCTATTGTATGTTCAACCTCATCTCACACAACTATGGATGTTATATATTCCCCTATCAATCTCCCAGCCCCACTACATGATCTTCCTTTGAACTATAAACAATGTTTACTTCAGTTTGGTGGTGCAAGACCCCTCACATCTAAGCAACATGTAGACAAGCTGAACGATTTCATTGATCATGAGGATGTTAAGCTTATAATTTTTGCACAAAGTATATCATGGGAGGTTAAGAAATGGTTCAGAGCTTTACCAGCAGCAAGCATTGCTAATTTTCAACAATTTGAACAACTCTTCCTTGCCAAGTGGGAAGTGAAGAAAAATCCTCTACAAATATTAGCTGGATATGAGAATCTGAAAAGAAACCCAAGGGAGATAGTTCAAGAATTCAAAGCAAGGTTCAATATGGTTTACAATTCAATCCCTATTGAGATAAAAAGAAACCGTCGTTTAGCCCTATTTCACTATATCGATGCTTTTGATGTTGAACTAGCTTATCAACTCAAAGAGAGGAATCTTGCTACCTTGGAGGCGATACAGAGCAATGCTATGGGAGTAGAAGAAAATTTGTTGTCTAAAAGCAAAGATGAATACTAAGAGAAGGGTAGTGTTCAAGGAGGAATCATCTTCTTCATCATACATGAAATTTGATGTGATGTTAAAAACAATGGAGAAGCTAGTTGACAAACTAACCCCTCCCAAGAGTGACACTCAACCTTAGGTGCGGAACCTGAATTTCAAGAGACCTCAAGGCCTCTAGAATTGTCCAAGAGAACAAAAGGTTTTGAAGATCAATAGGTTGTTAGGCCTCCTTTTCCGGGAAGCTTTGTTGATGAAGATGTCACTAAAGAAACATGTCAACAGATTGGTTGTTGACAAGGAAATGCAAGTGTTTTCAACCAAGCAAGAGCATGATAATTTTGTCGGGTCCTCAAGACAAAAAGACAGCATTCAAATATGTAATTCAAAAGTTTACCAGTGGGGTTACAATATCATAGTAGCATATTTTCAAAAGAAATATAATCTCAAAGGCCGAACTATCCTAATTAGAGTTCCACCACAAAAAATAGCAGCAAGAGAGTAGTAAGTTGAACCAAGAAAGGAGATACTTAAAAGATGAGAGGATCCTAAAAGGATGTTCCAAAAAGAGTAGAAGAAACTAAGAAGAAGATGAAAGAAATAGAGAAAACAAAGTCAGTTTTCAATTTGGAGAGTGAAATTGGTAAACTAAAGATTTCTATCCCTTTTGCTAAACTTTTGAGAAATGAACAGTATAGGAAATTATTTTTTTCAATGGTTAAAAGTTCAGGGAATGATCAAGTAAATATCAATTCACAAGATTATCTCAACTTGGATGACGATACTCTTGATTTCGTGTTTGACCCACATGTAACTAGTATTTTTTATGATGTCCCTCCATTCAATGTTAGCCCAAATATTCATGACATGATCCTTCATAATGTTATGTTGGATTCTAGAGTTTCACACAATTTGATGCTTAAGTCAGTCATGGACCACTTGGGACTTCATATTACTATGCCTTATAAAGACTTATTCTCATTTGATTCGAGGTAGGTTAAGTGTTTAGGGTTAATAAAAGATCTAGTTCCAACCTGGGCACAAATACCTGCAAAAAGCGTGATGATGGACATAGTGGTGGCAAATATTCTAGCAAGATTTGGTATGTTATTATCTCAGTCTTGGTCAACAAGGCTAAGAGGAACATTGCAAATGGATATGTCTTACATCAATTCCATTGTTTGGTGAATTAAAGAGGTTATATAGAGAAGTATAGATGTCTTATATGGTTAGAAATCAAGATAATCTGGATAAATATCCCATTTATGCAATGGATACAGAGGTTGGATTTACTGGTGTGCTAATGGAGAAGTATCAGAATATGTTGAAGGCATTTTTGAGCAAGAAGAAGTCCAGGTAACCTTAGATGAAGGTATCTAGAACTGATATTTCGATGGCTCTACTTTTGTGAAAGGTTTCGAAGAAGGAATTTGGATCATCCCACCAAACCTCATTAGTCATCTACATTATTTCAAGTTATATTTTTGACTACACAAATAATATTGCAGATTATGAATCTCAAATCATTGGGTTGAATTTGTTAAGAGGGCAGAAAGTGAAGAGAGTTCGTATCTTTGGAGATTCAAAGTTGGTTGTGAAGCAGGTCAAAGGCATATATCATACTAGACACCCAAGATGAGGGCTTACCACAATGAGGTATGGGACATGTTAGCTAATTTCTTTTCAAAGCATGAAATTTCTCTTGTTCCTAGGGAAGAAAATGGAATTGCATATTCTTTGGCCACTACTGCTACCACCTTTAGAATAAATATGAAATTAATGTGAGATACAGACCTTCTATCCTGGACAATACTATATATTTGCAAGTCTTTGAGGATGATCAACAAATCAAAAGGTTCTTAGAAAGGACTGATGAGTTTATTAATACTCTAATTGACAAAAATGATGATGAAACAACATAGGAAAATCTCGAGGAAACAGCCTTCTTAAATGTTATAGATGGATAGGATATCATTCAGCTAAGCAACAATATAATCCCTAGAGGATTGGTTCCTTTAGAAAAATTGTTTGAGTCAAATGATGTGGTTTTCGAACCCAAAATTTTTCCAAGTGATGGAGAAACGGAGGACTATAATTTAGGGAAAGAAGATAATCCTAAAGTGATCAAGGTTTCTAATACTTTGAAATCAAAACAGAAGCAGTAGTACGCATATTTTTTGAAGGAATTTTCATATGTATTTTCATGGAGGTATGAGGATCTAAAAGTTTATGATAAGACTATTATTCAGCACATTATTCCACTTAAAGAAAATGAAAATCCCTTCAAGCTAAAATTAATAAGAATCAATCCCAAATTGCTAACATTAATTGAAAAAGGGTTAACAGGTTGTTGGCTTCTAAAATCATTATCCCTTTAAGATTTTCAAACTGGATAGCTAATTTGGTCCCAGTAAGGAAAAAGAGAAGGGAAATTAGGCTTGGCGTAGATTTTAGGAATATAAACAAAGTTTCTTTGAAAGATAACTATTATTTATCCAAGATGGAACACATTTTGCAGAAAGTAGTTGGTTCTAAAATAATTTTTATGCTTGATGGATTTTCTAGATATAACCAGATATTGGTCAATTTGAAAGATCAAGATAAAAATGCCTTTACGACACCGTGGGGTACATTCATGTACACAAAGATGCCCTTTGGGCTAATGAATTTCCGGGCCACTTTCCAAAGAGAAATGGATATAACATTTGTTGATGAAAGAGACAAATTTGTTGTAATATACTTAGATGATATTACAATTTTTTCAAATTCTGAGCATGCTCATCTAAAACACTCGAGAATAGTTTTCACAAAGTGCAAAAAATTTGGAGTTTCATTAAATCCGAAGAATTCTCATCTTTCCATGAAGGGAGGGAAGTCACTAGGCCATATAGTGTTAAAAGAAGGTATTCATATTAATCATAGTATAGTAACATCTATACAAAATATTGAACAGTCGAGAAACAAGAGAGAAGTTTAGACCTTCCTAGGTAAGGTAATTTTTTTACGTAGGTTCATTCCTGATTTTGCCGAGATTCTGAAATTTATCACAAGTATGTTGAAGAAAGGAAGTGAGATTAAGTGGACTGATCACGCTAAGGAATCTTTTGATGACATTAGAAATGATCTAGGTCAAGCTCCTTTACTCATTAGTCCTAATTTTTCCAAATAATTTATAATATTCTCTTTTGCCTCCGAACACACCATTTCGGGTGTCTTGCTTAAGAAAAACGTAGAAGACCATGAACAACCTATTTCTTTCTTCAACAGAGCGTTGAGGGATTTTGAACTGAAATATGAAATAATGGATAAATAGGCATATGCATTGATAAAAACACTCAAGGATTTCAAAGTTTTTGTACTTCATTCTCATATAATTACCTATATACCAGATGTTGTGGTAAAAAGTATTTTAATCCAGCCTGACAGTGATGGTAGGAGGGGAAAATGGATTGCAAAAATGTTGGAATTTGATCTAGAAGTTAAGCCCACCAAGCTAATAAAAGGACAAGGCTTGGCTAGATTGATGACTGAAGCAAATCTTGGAACTTTTGGGATTATACATAATAGAGGATGAATCAGTTGTGGTAGTGGATGATCGTTTTAAATATTCTTCATGGTATGATGTTATAGTTTATATATTTCAAAATCTGCAGGCTCCGCTAAGAAAAAATATAACTCGAGCCAGATTCTTGAAGCTCAAGTCTATTAAATATTGTATTCTTAATAATTATTTGTTCTGGAAATATCCCCAAGGTATATTACTAAATTATTTACTTGAATATGAAGACATGATGATGATGAAAGAATTCCACCAAGGAGTAAATGACGATCACCATTATTGGAAAGCAATTGTTGACAAGATTTTGCGAGTGGGATTTTATTGGCCCACAGTTTTGTTGATGTTTGTAAGGAAGTTTCAGCATGTTATAAATGACAATTGTTTGAAGGGAAAGCTAAGTTGATGTCTTTACCTTTGAAGCCTATTTCTGTAGAAGCATCATTCCAGCTATGGGGCCTTGATTTTATATGTGAAATTCATCCAACATCTTCAACGCAACATAAATGGATCTTGATAGGGACTGACTATTTTACTAAATGAATTAAGGCTATACTAAGAAGGCAAAATAATGATATCATTGTTATATAGTTTTTAGAAAATATTATCTCCATATTTGATAGTCCAAAAAGAATCATAATTGATAATGCTCAATGCTTTAAATCCAAAAGACTCATAAAATTCTATGATGAATATCATATAAATCTTAGTCACTCTATAGCTATTACTCTCAAGGTAATGGACCGGTTGAGTCATCAAATAAGAGCCTCATTAGAATTATCAAGAAACTATTACAGGATAATAAGAAAGCTTGGCATACAAAGCTCAAATTTTCAATGTGGGAAGATAGGATCAATACAAAGAGATCAAATGGTTCTGGTCCTTTTCAGTTAGTAAATGGTGTTGATGCAACTTTCCCAATTTCAATTGAGATACCAGTTATGAGGTACTTACAGGAGATATGGGAGGAACCAAATCATCTTCAAAGAAGAATAAATCAGTTGATAGAAGTGCAGGAAAACAAGGAAAAGGTATATGAACAGTGTCAAAATTTCCAAGAAAAGATCAAAAAGGAATTTAACAAAAATACTATGGAAGACGATTTCAAAATCCATGACAAAGTTTTAAAATAGGATGCATGTATTGAAGATAAAGGTAAACATAGGAAGTTCGACAACATTTGGAAGGGTCCATATCAAATTGTAGCTTTTTGTGGAAAGAGTAGATTTATTTTGCAAAATTTAAAGGGAGAGTTACTGCCTGGAGGTCCAATCAACGGGTGGTTTCTGAAGCATTACATTTCATGAGAGACATCATTTCACTTTTCCATCATATATATCCATGTTATTTGAAAAATTACAGATGTGGATGAACATTTTGAAGGACTTGAAGCCCGAGGAGAAGGCCATAAGGTTCTTATAAATTCTTATCAGTGAATAAAGGTTGCTTTACTTTATTATTGTATTTCCAGTTCTAAAAGAGTTTGTAAAGAATAAATTTTGAAAAATGATTTTTCTCTTGAATAGAGTCAGCAAAAGTGTTTCTTTAAAGAAAAATCATTGTAGTAAATAGGCTTCTGGTCTATGGGGTTCTTGATGTCATCGATGATTGACAACATCCCCATGGAACCAATTGTTATCACAGTTTTGGTCAACAAAATTTAAAGCGCTGACAATGGGAGTGTCTACACCAATTTTTAATAAACAAGGTTAAACTGCTAACAATGGGAGTTTCAGTGTTATTGTATGTTCCGAACATTAAAAAATGCATTGACATTCAGGGTAGTAGCGCATATGTTTAAAATAGAGGGTTAGTTAAAACTCTAGTAGAGCACATGTCATCAAATGAATAATGCACTAGTAGAGCATACGTAGACCACACGTCATCAAATGAATAATTGTTTATCAAGAAAGCATTGATGAGTCAAATGGTGAGGTCATGTGATTCGTTTGTGAATTTTGCTGCAAAGAGGTAATGTTGGGTTAAGAGATCATGGTTCCATGTCGAGATTTTTTTTTGAAATCACTTCTCAATTCATTATATCATGTATCGGTTAACACATCTTGACATAATTACTTCATATGGGAAGCTTGTATAATGAATGATTAAGCTGTTGTATTTCTTATGCTAAAAGAGGACGATTGTTAAGTTTTCCCTAGAAACCCAGGATAAAATCACAATCTCACTTCTAGTACTTTTGCTTGATGGTGAGAAACATGGGAAGGAACAGAAAATTGAATAGAGGTGAGCCTAAAGCACCTGAACTGCTTGAGGTCTATCCAGACATTCAGTAGCATTTTTGGGAAGCAGGTTGGGAATAATTTTTCTCTCGTTGTGCAGGTTATCATAATGGAGTTGCTAGAGCATTTGCGAAATTTTTCGATGATCAAAAAGTGACTTTTGGGGGTATTTCATTTCCAATCACCGAGGAGTTGATCATTGAAGTTATAGGTTTACCTGTAGAGAGAGAAAGAGCATTCAAGAGTCATGTTTTGGCTAGCATTGATGTGCCAAATTTTTTTAAGGATGAATTTAAGAACATGAGTTAGTGTTTAGGAGTTTAGAAGTCTTGGATAAAGGATGAATGGCACTACTTTCTATGGATTACTCAGTCATAATTCACCTATGAAGGATGCTACAATCAAGTAAATCTTTACCTTTTCCGATTCCTAGCTCGTATGGCAAGTCAATTGAGAATTAGTACTCCCTATTTCTTTTGGAAATCCTGAAACATATGTCTACTAGGGTTAGATCAATACCAAATGCATCAACCCATTTCATATATCACAAGGGTTTGATTAAACTATTAATTGAAATCCAATTGAGAAGGGTTGGAAGGACTTGGGAACATTTTCTGTTTTGGGGAGGGTTTGAACTCCAAACTGTAAAACCAAAAATGGGTAGGAAGAAAGGTAGAAAAAAGAAAGTTAAGCAGCCATAAAACCCTGAACAGGGACCTCATCTGTATAAACAAGAAGTCAACAAAAGGTGGAACCAGTTTCTCCTTTAGTTCCTGAATTACCCAAGGTTTATACCAGGAAGAGTGATAAGCTAAAGAAAACAAAGGATGCCCCTCCTCCCACTCTACCCCTACTTGCAGAAAAATAAGTTAGCAAGTAGACAGAGATAGCCAAGGGAAAAATGATTGAGCCTGAAATAGAGGAGACACCAGCTGATAAGGAACCCACCTTAGAAAAGACATTTAAAGGTAGAAAAAGACCACACACTAGGCCTTGGAATAACCTAAGATTGAACATCAAACTAAAAAAGAACCTTAAGTTAGCAAAGGAGGTCATAGATGTAGATAAAACCCTCAGAAGGACTTGATCATAAACCAGGAGGAATCTACAAGCTCAAAGAGATCTAAGAAAGCTAAAGACTCAAAGAAAAAGGTTACTACAGAGGCTCAGAGGATTAAGAGATAGAGGAGAACAAATGTTGACATCTTGCTGGAGGCAGCGAGCACACTGAGCTAGTTGATTTTTTTTACCACACATTTTTTATCGCTCACTGTCAAGGTGAAATTTTGTTTGCATATCGATAACCCATCTATCAATGATTTTCACTAGTAAAGGTGAATGAGCATTGACAGTTCTATTGTCAGCACAATTTTGGCAAGTGGTGTCTATAAAAGCATTGGCAGCCAACCCGTCAGTGATTCTGATCATGTTTTCTATTTTTGAAAGGATATTAGTAATATTATCAGTGTTATCATATTAGGAAGCTCGAAGGGAGGAGATATGTAACATATGATATTTTTAGGAGGACAAGGCATGAGTTCCAGAAAATCAAGCTGAAGATCAATCATCATTTTTGACCCAGTTTTCTAGCCAATTTTGTAGCACGCTATTATGGTTTAGACACATATAGGCTTGGAAATATGTATTATGTGCATGTATTTGACATATACGCTTTATATTTTTAGAAGATTGTAATTAAGTAGATACAGAG
Organism: Pinus taeda; assembly: GCA_000404065.3. NCBI lineage: Eukaryota > Viridiplantae > Streptophyta > Pinopsida > Pinales > Pinaceae > Pinus > Pinus taeda. Next base: position 246,172 of record APFE031640555.1, on the reverse strand, counting down.
AACCTGTTTTTAATTTGTAATATTTCCTATAAAGACAAGCCATGTAGAATGAAAGAGGGTTGTTTTTAATCAAAAGATTATTGTGCTCTGTATATTTTCTAAAAGTTTAATAAAGAAAAACTAATTCAACAACAAAGATTCTTATGTAGAGATATTTTGGATATGTGTTTTCCTATTTTTGTTTTCCTTCTATGTTTTCATATGTATGTTCTTTCATGATTGATAAGAGTAAACAAACAGAAATCATATTTACTATGCTTTGTTTGTATGATCATTCTTTCTCAAATTTTTAACTTATGCTTTGTAGAATTCATTCTTGTGGTGCTCTTATAAGTATACCATTACCTTTTTATTCTTCATTCCATCTCAACGGTTTAAAATCTCATAATATCTCAGCGACCCTAACTCTATTAAGGTTTTAGTTTTCTTCCTTGTTAAGCCAAATATTTGACTCCATGCGCAATGGAAATCTATCAAACCCTTCCACAATTTTGAATCTTTGTTAAAAACAGACCTAGTCATTGTGTTAAGTACATAACCAGACAGTTTGACTGAATTATAGAAGGGATCCCCCTTCGGATTGAAAGGGATAGCTTTCAATTCATGAGATTGGTTAGAGGTTACCTCAATTATTTCCTTCAACAACCAGGGAAATTTCTGAGTGATAACATCCCACATGCTAAAGGTAATGCATAGTGTTGTAACATTATCTAGTTTTGATAAGTTAGTATATTAGTCAAAATAATTTTAAAATGTTAAGTTAGGATATGGATGCAAAAGAAAGAAAAGTTAAAATGTTAGGCCAAGTTAGTGTTTTATAGGCATCCATATCAATAAAATGTTAGGTGTTAGCTACCCTAAATAAAGAAGGCAAAAGGAAAATAAAATGTTAGGGAAGAAAAAAGAAAAGAAAGGCTTCATTTCATGTTTTTATAAATGCACAGGCTGCTAGTCTAAATGAGCCACAAGTCAATTATCAAATATTGTTTCATGTGCAGAAGAGAATGCAAATGAGTAAGGGTTCACTCTAAGGTTTTACGTATCAAGCAATTTTGGTATTAATCCTATCCCTAAGTTTAAAATCCCAAATCATTCCCCCTCCACTCATATTTCCCTCCACCCACTTATCCCTTAGTCGATATACCCCTCATATATTGCATATATTCCCAACGCATTACATTATTAATACCCGAACCCACCAATAAAATTATTGTCATGTCACGATCAACTTCCCGCCACATCACATTCCATCTTCTCCCATCTTCCCAGATCCGACGGCCCACATACTATTTCGACCCCCCCTCACCATCCGAGCTTTACTGTTGGGGGGGTCTAAAATGGGCGATATACGAAACCATGCCCACCCCTACATGTCAACTTCACAGTGTTTCAGACCCCCCTCGAGTGAAACCACTAATCGCTCTCCCCCTCTCCGAAAAGTTGTTTCCCTCACTCTCGATACCTCTCTCCTACCCATTTATCTCCTGCCATTCACCTTTTGTCACCTCATATGCCCATTAACTCCATCAAATCACATTCATTCCCTCCAGAATTAAGTCATTAAGCATTCAAATTGTTTATCCATTGATTCAACAAACCCGAAATCCCTCAACGGAAAAACCAAATTCATTATATAAACCTCCTTTCCACTTGTGAGCAAGTTACTGAATCCATCTACTGTTACTGTTATTGATTTGTTACAGGTTGTTGGACTCAATCCCGACATTTTCAACCACCAACGACACTCTCTACTCGATCATTTTCAGCCTCTTACTTTTGTTCTTGTCTCCAAAACCTGACTCATGTATGCATATTCAAGCCTCCCATCTAGTTTTCGCTCTTGTTCTTAGCCTTAGCCATGATGCGTCCAAAAGACAAAGGGCCAAAGGAAATTGTCAATCCTCTAATCTATCCTCCAATAGATCTTCATCACGTTCCTATGGCTAACAGAGACTATAAAATCCATGAGACACTCTATGAACTTGACCTCTTCAAGATGTATTTTTGGCTTGAGGGCAAATACATTGACAAGTCCGATGACATCTAGCTGTGGGAATCCAACTTACCTCATTACACTTTTCCTCGTACCCACAGTACCCCAGAGTTTGTTAGAGAGTTTCATGCATCATATTTGCCAAGACAAAGGGCCATCACTACCCCTACTGGAAAAATTCTATTTACCATCACTCCTCAGGCCATAGACCAGATGATGCAAGCCCCCACAGTAGAGAATGCTACCCCATTTTCCTATGAAGTACTGGTTAAACTATACTAGAAACTAGACTTTGCCAAGAGGACCCAAACTCTTGAGTTATTCTTAACACGAGATGCTTCATTACCAAAGAAAAATCCTCCTTATCCCTCCTCCATTTTCCCTGAGAGAGCCAAGCAGATTATCACAGATGTTTCCTACCTCCTTGGCTACTACTCTGATAAATGGATAGATGAGGCCATTATAGGATTTTTGTCTATTTTCTCTCCTAATTCTATGCCCTCCATTGTATTTAACTTCAGCAAATTTCTTCCAGAATAAATTCATCAACAGATTATCAAATTTCCAACTAAGGAGGTATTCAAGTATGCCTCTGTGATGGTTTACATGTTCTTATACTTTCAGGGGGACAACATCAAACTTTCCTTACAAAAGCTGGATGAAAAAGGAAACTAGCAGTCAATCATATTTTGTACTACTCTAGTCATGAAGGAACAAAAGGAGTACACATATAAATAGTTTACAGAGATGTTTGTTCATCCAACAATAGGTCTCCTAAGTAGCATAATAGAACCAAGGATCAGTGAGGAAATAAGAAAGGTGTTGCAACTGTCAGATCAAGTTCAGAAAGGGGACTAGTACCTCTATGAGAACTATACAAAAATAAGAGTATTTGGATGTGAGCTTGCACCTTACAAGCTACCCAAATTCCTCCCAATGAGGATTTTTGCTCTGGAGTACATAAGGCAGATGATCAATATGGATGAAATACACTTTTTTGCTGCCAACAAGAAGTCCTAGTTTAAAATCAAAACACAAATTGGCTCCTTCATTTGCAATAGTATGACAGCAGAGGAAGAAGCAGATAAGATCTTGAAGGAAATGCAGTGCATCCTTAGCTTTACCTAGTCATATGATCCATTAGGGATCATTTCCAAATTAAGGGTAGAAACCAAGTCTACTCCTTACTTTCACACATCCAGGCCAGAGATAGACAAATACAATAATCAATTAGAATGGGTTGAGAATACCCTACAGGAGGTAGAAGAATAGTAGGTATCATCATCTATAGTGGAGAATCCCACCATGTAGGAGAAAACAGCCAAGAGAAGCAGAGAGGAAGAGTCCCCTTTAGGGACTAACATTTTTAGTGAAGGATTTAAGATAATGTACAGAAAGAAGGCCAAGTTTAGTTCCAGACTAAGCCTTAGCAAATATTCAGAACATCGGACCATTATTGCCACTAATGAGCCACTTGTTTCCTCATTAGTGGTTGATCAGACCATACAGTCTCCCACCACCTCTACAACTTCACAAGAACAGCAGCAAATTATGCAGACAGACACATCTACTTCAGGGGAAATAAACAAGAGTATAATGGACATCTTCAAGGAGATAAAAGTCAGGAATGAAGCCTTGAAGATTAAAACCTACAACTAGTTCTGGAAGCATACTGTTGTCAACCTTTTCCGAAAAAGGAAAAATGTAAATGGCATTCCTCCAAGTACAAGTTCCCCAGCCCAAGGCAGCATCATACTACAAGAAGACAGCCTTTGAGTTTGATGTAAAGGATATACATCCCATTGACCAAAAGGAGATGCATAAGCAGACTAGGGAAATAAGATTTTCAATTGTTACTAACACTACTATGACTTTATCAAAACTGCAGGTTACCTTAGCAAATGTCCAATCACAGCTGAAGATGGAGAAGGTCGTTGCGCTTGCCAAAGACACGAGGATTAAAACCTTGGAGGACTTGGTAATCAGACTGGGTTATGACCCTTCAAATATCAATGTTGCAAGGGAAATTGTGAAGAAATAGAATTTGGACATAGCATCATTGAGGAAGCAATTAAAATTTCCAACTACAGAAAATCCTCTGGCTAAGGATATTGAAGAGACAGAGACACAAAAGGAAAACATGATGAAGCTCATCATAGAGAAGAGTGCATAATTGAAGCAGATGGAGATAGAGATGGAGAAATTGATTAAAGAAAAGGAGAAAGATGTTAAAAATATTGTTGTCCATTTGGAAGCACTTCCTATCACATCCATTCCCATAGCCATATTTTCTTCAATAAGTACAGGAGATGTTGCAGATTAGTTGGCCAATGCAATACAAAAAATGTCTCTCCAGACTGAAGAGATCAAAAATTTTCAGGACCAAGTGAAAGTTCTAGAGTGTCATCGCTAGAAATCTTATATTTTTCATGTAGCAGAGCTTTAGAGAGCTCAAAATCAGATAGAGGCATGGAAGAAGTCAGCAACTGGGTCTTCTATTGGCTCTACATTGGGTCATTTTAAGTAAATCATCTAGAATAATATTATTGAAGAGATAAATGAAATCTGGCCAGTATCTAGATTACTTTTTAGCAGAAGGAACTCATGGAGAAAGTAAAGTAGGCCATTGCCAATATCAATGCTCGAATGGGAGAAATGTCTGCGACAACTAATAGCATCATAAAGTTCCTCAATTCTAAAAATAGATATGAGTTGGATGATCTAGGAGTGGATGATAGAACTGAAACCATCCTAGAGGTGAATAAAGTTCTAACAAAGAAAAACTTAATTGTACAACTGACAGAGAAGTGTCACACTCTATAGGTAGCAGTCAACAGGTTTTTCACAAGGATTGATGCATTGAACCAGAAGGGTTCGCCTTCACTATTTGTAATCAATGGTAAATTAATGACCAGGGAAGACTACATGAATAAGCTTCAGGAGATTGCTAGGGATACAGCTAAGTCCTCTAATATTAAAGGTTCTATGATAGGCAGAGCATTTTATGAAGCCATCAACAACATAAGTTTTATTCAACATGAGATAAAACATTCGCAGTTAAACCCACTTTTGCTCGGTATACTGAGGTAGATGAAATCTACCGCAAGGTAACCAAGATAGTTTTTCCAAATGAAGAAAGTTGGGAAAAGTTGTGTGAATTTTAGGATTAAAGGACATGTCAGCTTCACTAGCACAGCACCCTAGTACTGGCCACTCAGCAACTCCTCTCCTTCATAATAGGGCCAGATGTTTACATTCATTCCTTTTGATCGAATTACTTTTGTTTTTGTTAATTCTAAGTAATAATAGAATGTCATGTTGCTCAGGCATTTATTGTAATATTTTTGTAGTTTTGTTTAAATTCTTCATTCTATCAAAGTATTCAGGGTTGAACCCTTGAACCAGTTATCACACAGATTTGTACTAAGCTGGAACATTTTTTAGATAATAAAAGATTTGGATTTGCCTCATATGATTTGTCTCTCAATGGGTTGTTTTCATCTAGTTTTTCATTATGTCTTCTTCAAATAATTAAATCTTTTATAGTTATCCGATTTAAAATTTAATTGAATATCAGTTTCATTTTGAATCCGCTATGAAGTTGCATTAAAATAAGAGATTAATTTGAAGAACTATTTGTTATTGTAAATTCCTCTTTGAAATTAAATTGCACTAGATTTCTGTAATAGTTTAATTATATTTTGTTGATCAAGGAAACACTATTTTCTTGATTTTTGCTTATAAATGATTAAATACTAATTTTGAATATTAAATCAGTTATACATCTATACATTCTTCTAATCCATCCACTTAAAATCAAAATAACCATGTGTATGTGAAGAACAACCTTTTGTTTTACTAAGAATCTTTCTAAGTTTAAAGCACTTGTTTATAAACAATTCACTGGTCATCCAAATCATTAAAATCAAGAAAAAATTACAGACTTTTTGGAATAACCAATTGAACTTTGGTTATCTCAAAGGACAACATCAGATTGGCACCGTTGTTGGGGACCGAAGAATTGAAAGCTAAATTTTCCCTGGGGAAATGGTTATCCCTTTCCTTTAAGGTGAATAAAGGATAAGTCAAAATATTTCATCTGGCGATTCCACTGGTCAAATGTTAGGATATTCCGACACATAGGAAATAGTTAAGTTCAACTTGGTCTAGTATAGAGTTAGGTATAGAGTTAGGTAAAGTGTGTTTCTTTAACGTTGTACATTTTGTAACTTACAATCCGACGGTCACGATATGTAGTGATCCGACGGTTCATTCTCTCCTCGGTATTACCGACACTTGATCCGTGGCTTGACACCCGATTGGTCCATGAATTCTATTTAAAGCGCATGGAGGGTCATTTGTAGGTTAACCGTGCATGAGAGAAGCTTATGTAAATTTTCATTCTTTTATTAATAAATTGCCTGTAGTAGCCACGTTGGCGCAGGCCGTGGACTGTTTCCCTCTTTGAGGGTTTTACCCATGTCAAAATACTGGTGTATTGATCTGTGATCTGTTTGTGAGTGGTGTCCTTTTGGTGTTCTCTCTGAGGAACTTACCCTGTAAATTCCTACATGGTACCAGAGCTATTTGAGGGCCGCGTCCATTGGTGATCCAAATCTGAAGCCGGTAGAACTGCATGCGGCTGTCGTTTCCTAGATCTACTGTTTCTGACTGCTTTCGGGCCGAGAGGACTGCTCAGTTGTGTTCGGAGCATCTGTTCCAGTGAGGAACCCCTTTCGTTTCACGCGAAAAGGTTTCCGGAAGCCCTATCTGCGTCATTTTTAAGATCTGGAGGTATACAGTCTTTATTTGCAGTTTACTGTTATTTTCTCTCTGCTTATTTCGGTTTCGGTTTATTTAGTTTTTTTTTCAACCGGATCTATACCCTTCATTTCTGCGTATGCTCTTCGCCCTGCGACTCTGTGCGATCTGGGCAAATCAGAAACAGAAAGGAAGGATTTTTTTTCTCATGCGTATGCTCTTTTCCCTGCACCTTAGTGTGATCTCGGAAAATCAGAAACATTGAGAAAAATATTTAGTTTTTTCGGCTAAAGCTAATTTTTTTTAAAAATATTTAGTTTTTTGGGTAAAGCTAACTTCGAGCCGTAAGGTTCGTTTTTTCTTTGCATATTCGTGTTGGGTTTTGTGTTTTGTGTTTTGTAGGGAAAAAGAGGTTTCTCAAGGCAAGCATGCAAACCAAAGCCCCCCCCTCTCTCTCTCTCTCAAATTTTTGTATAGATCAATTGGTTCAAAGTTATTTTAAGAGAGTAGAGGTCTTGGGTTCAAATCTCCATTTTGTGGGGGCGTTTTTTTTTCATTCCCGCACATTCGTGCACTTTGCCGGTGACTTCAACAATTTTTTTTCAAAAAGCCATAACTTCTTCATCCGGAAGCCTTTTTCAGAGCCGTTTTTTTAAAACAGCCTAATTTTTCGAGATCTATCGATTGGAACACTTACTTTCAGCATCTTCAGCTTCAGTTTTTTTTTTAAATGGAAAGTCCATGCCAAGTCATTCTTGACAGCACTAACTACTTCCAATGGGTATCCTACATGGAAGATTTACTTAGAAGTAAAGGTCTCTACAGAATAGCCACGGGCCAAGAGAAGAAACCAAAAGATGAAGACACGGTTGCAAAATGGGAAAATAGACAAGATCAAGCACGTGGTTTGATAGGGATGTCTATTTCTCATGATCTTAGATTCCATATTGCAGAACTTGATACTCCTCATGAAGGCATTAGAACAAATCACTAAATTTTTTGGGATTAAAAATGAAATTAGAGCCCATCAACTTGAAAATGAGTTGCTTACATTGGATCCTAATAATTTTTTCTTGCATTGAAGATTTCTTGTGCAAATTCAAGACCCTTAGATATCTCTTGGAAGGTGTTAAGGTTAAGAAAACAGATAGTAACCTTATTTATTCCATCCTTACTAAGTTGGGACCAGCCTACTCTGTATTTGTTTCCACCTTCAATTCTACAAGGGAAGCTTTCATTTGTCAAGGAAAAGACTACAAGGCCCCTTCCTTTGACTCTTTTTGTGATTCTTTAATAAGAGAACAAGAAAAACTCTTAAACCTTGGTCTTCTTAATCTTGGAAACTCTTCCAAGAAAGCGTTAGCCGCCCAGCAGCAACCAAATTTAAAGAATCCTAAGAAGTCATATCCTAAAAAGAATGGTCCTAAACCAAACAAGGGTCCTAAACAAACTCAGCCTCAAAATGAAAGATCATTTCAGCAAAATGATAAGACCAATAAAAACAAATGGAAGAAGACTGATAGACATTGTAACTTTTGTAATCGAGATGGCCACTTAGAATCTAAATGCTTTAAGAAGATGGAAGCCTTGGAAGCCGCAATGAAGAAACATAACATCCATGTGGAGAATTCTTCTACTTCAACTTCAACTTCATCTTCAGGAATGGCACTTTCTGCATGTCGTTGTCAATCATCTTAGTCTGGTTATGCATTAAAT